>JAECUM010018385.1:0-28991 GCA_016617855.1 Megalonaias nervosa | reverse complement strand
AGAGAGAGAGAGAGAGAGAGAGAGAGAGAGAGAATTATATGAATTATATACACCAGAGAGAACGGAAAGTGCTATCCCAGGATTGTATAAGTGAATGCTTGACAATAGTATGCAGAATTTATATTTAATACAAATAATACTATCATACAGGTTGGATAATTTTTAATTCGCACTCTACGGAGATTCGAACCCAGATCCACTGCTAAACGGCACCAATCACCTTGCCTGCACACACCAGTCTATATTCCATCACGACTTAGCACACATCACTAAAAATGATGCAAATGAGTCGGTGTCATATGATGCAACTAAGTCGGTGACTCAGTTGCATCATTTGTAATTTCAGAAATCTGCCAGGAAAATAAAGAAATAAAATATCAAATCCCTTGACACCTGACTGCTATAAACTATTACTAATAAACACCAGCATATTTTTATCTGAGAAATTATAACATTTAGAACTGAATGCTATGTATATTTAATTTGCATTGTTTGTTCATTTTTGTATATTTATTTTATTTATTTATTTTGTTTATGCTATGGGCAATTGTATTTTAGACCTGACCTTGTCTAAAATAAAGTTCTTTTTCTACCTGACCTGAATCTTTAAGTTGGTTTTGCAAAGATGTTTATCTTAATCTGAGTCTAGAACTTTGGTAGTTCCCCCTTAATGGCCGAGACTACCTGTTGTTTACTAGATTTTATATTATCATTTTAGTAATATACTTCTAATTATAACTAAGGTTTTATTTTGTAAACATCTGAAACCTTGCAGAATGAAATTTTCTGTTAGGTAATATTGTTTTTCTAAGAAATAGGCCGAGGTCTATACAATCTTTTTACTGGAAAATATTATTCATTTATTCATGCTTTAACATCTGAGCAGAATCAGTTATATTATTGTTGTATCCAGTAATTCATTGGACTGGAATTTTATTTATTCAAATTAGTTATTCACTGGAAATACAAAAGTGCTCTTCAAAAATAACATTCTTGGAAATAGACTTGAATTTATAGTAAAATTTCAAATACGGATATATTCTTTGATTGTATTATTATGATCCAACAAAAGAATGTTGGCACAGCACCAATACACAGGCCACCACAAGCACATCAACACTTCCAACATTGGATTTAATTTAGATTTCCACTAAAGTTTATTCGGAACTTTAATCATTAGTACTTGTGTCTGCAAATCTATGGGTATGTGGAATTTAATTCGTATTACTATAAGCTGTTTTTATATTTTTCCTTTTGTATTCTAGGGAAATAAATCATTTATCGAATTTTGCAAAGCTTGGTGTTTCTTTCTCTTCTCTATTACTTATTTTAGAACCATATAGTCGTAAAAAAAACTGAACAACAGCTACTCAATGTGCATAAAAACTTATATGCATATGTTTCAAATTTTAAATGACATAGTATTTTAAGAATCATTGTTGGTCCTGTTAAGGGTATGCACATTCAAAATATAATTGATCCAAAGATATTTTTCTTGCTGATATAATATGTTAACGACATTATGTAAGATGCACATGACTCTATTGGAAATTGAATTCCTGTATTCATAGATAACTGAAGTTAAAAGTACAGCATTAGTATTAGTAGGAAGCAAAAGCATTAGTAAGAAGGTCATGATTAGTCTTCTACTACCCCCAAACATCTTGGAGTAATCATGCAGTACCAGCTGTTAAATACCACAAAAAAAGCTGCAACTTTAGCATGAATGAGAATACTGTATTAGCAACGAAACAAACTAGAAGCCCGTCTACTTAAGGAGACACATTTTGACCGCAGCTTTAACCAAACAACACACTATATTTAGCAAATTATTACAATTCATGAATGTACAAGTGTTTATACTATAAATAATCCAACTGTGTGACTTCACTTTCTTTACTTTTGAGATCTTGCATTTGTTTAAATTTACGTGGTACATCAATGTACCCGGAGAAGGAATTAGCATTCCACTGTACTATAGGGCCAGCTCACAGATGATAGAAGTAGGTTCGTAGAAATATAATCTTAAGAAATGTTATATCTGACTGCTGTTTCTTTGCTTAAAGACCTTTTGAAGTAAGTCTGTAAATGGATATCTAGTCATGATTACTCTCCCAGCTGCTTTGTCTTAGCGAATAATATGGGCATAATATGGGCATTTCTTTGTTAATTGTAATGTCATGTCTGTGTAGAATTAGATACTGATGGAACCTGAGGATGAAAATATAGCATACAAACGTATTATTATTATTATTATTATTATTATTATTATTATTGGGTCGTGCATACAATTGTAAAATTTGTAATAAATAAAACAATTTGAAGGAATACAAGATCCCATTAAACTGCTGTACATTCGACATTTAACAATAAGGTGTTATTCATCTTTTATATCTGAGCAAAAGGGACATTGCCTTTGTAAGAAAGGAACAAGGGATATTGTCTTTGTAAGAATGGAACAAGGGATATTGTCTTTGTAAGAATGGAACAAGGGACATTGCCTTCGTAAGTATGGAACAAAGGACATTGTCTTCGTAAGAATGGAACAAGGGACATTGTCTTTGTAAGAATGGAACAAGGGACATTCTGTTTGTAAGTATGGCATGCATTTAAATCTACCCAATATAGAAAGGTTAGAATCGTTTCCACTTCTTAACATGCATATTTAACGAACACTATAGAAAGGATTGCAATTATGTAATATTGACTATGATAATACTACCACCACCACCAATAATAATAATAATAATAATAATAATAATAATAATAATAATAATAATAATTTGTTATGTATATGTAATTTAATTACTTGTCTGTTAGTTTTAATTTTTTTAAATTTTATTTTATTCCATTAGATGTCATTGTAATGATAATTTTGTCTACTGGATTTGATTATTTTTAGAAATTCAATTCAGTTCTGTTTGACCTGATAAACAACCAGTAGTTGAAACATTGTATCTAATTGCTGACCTTGATTCAGAAATCAGTAAGGCTTTTAGCAAAGAACTTTTTTAAAATTTTGTTATTCATTCTAAGAGTAAGATTCATTTGGTGAAATCAAGGCAATACCTGGAGTACGTGGCAAATAACATTTGTTTATTGTTACAAACTTTTGGTTTTCCCAGTGGGATGAAATTTTGACCCCCATCCGGGAATCTGTTTTGCGTTTTAGTTGGGCTTATAACTAATGCTATCATAAGAATCAGTTCAGTTGTACTTTAAACTTTTGAAACTCAAAGATGTTTTGTTGTGACCAGTTTGAGTTGAATTTGTTTACTTTATGGGATTAGTGATTCATTTCCCTGCAGAAATATACAAGTGCTCCTTACGAAAGTCTTGGACAAAGGCATTTATTGAAATTTATTCAGAATTTCTAAACTGGAATATTATTTTCTGTGATTCAACAAGGAACTGTTGACACGGCAACATTTTGAAGGTCACGTCATACTCATCGCCCTCCATTTTGATTTCATCGGGACTCGAACACAGATTCATTTAGGACTTTTCATTGATAGGACTTCTATTTTTTTAATTCTTGGATTAATTTTGGATTTGATTCATAAACCGTATGTTCTTTTTCTCATGTTTTTACTTTGTTTTTCTAGGGAAATAAATTATTTTGTTAAATTTTACAAAGCTTGTTTTCTTCACTCTTTTCTTGTTACTTTTGTACGAGCCTAGAAACGTAACAAATAATAATAATAATAATAATAATAATAATAATAATAATAATAATAATAATAATAACAATGTATATTCAAGAAGTTTAGTTGTTCCAAGCACTTTGGTTTGATGATGATGTGATAAAACTCAGAACTTGCATACTGACTTAAATGCATCTGATGCATCATCCACTTCTCTAGACTTGAGTGAAAGGTAAAACGTACTGATGTAACTGGCCAGTTATCAAAGGTATCAAGCAAGTACATGGACTTCAAAAGCAAATCGCCGCAATGAAGCCAATTTCTCAATCTCTTTTCATGAGTTAACCTGTACGTACGTTGTGTCATTACCATGTATGAAACAAAGTATTTGACTATTTAACTGTATAATAAGACATACTATCATTTTGAACAAGATTAGTGTATAAATTATGGCTAGTAATGACGACAACGGGCTTGTGGACATTTAAGTCATGCCACGTTCATAGCCTTAGTTTTGGTACCTTCACGGCTTGGCTCCAGGTTTAATCACACGCGTTGATAAAAAGAAATAGGAATGATTTGTAACTCATGATAAATGAGTGTTATCTCTTTCGAAACTAGGTTTAAATGATCTAATCCTATTACAGTGAATAGCTTGTGTATTATAATATAATCAGGCGTATTAACTGTTGTATTTTCAGACGTGTCGAGCATCATAACGCCGGTGGGATAGTCCACCGAAGATGTTTCAAAAGTTTTGATTTAAACTATTGTGTAGATTTTAATCAGTGCGATAAAATTACTAGAACATTGTTTTATGTCCTGTTTTACATTGTGGTTGCCGAGTGGTTGTTTTTTATGTTAAATGTGCTACAACTATAATTTGGCAACTGTACTCCATACAATCCTTTAAACAAAGTTCTATTTTTACAAAGGGCACTAGATCAAGATTATTTTCTGCAGTTACTATTTGATTTTTAGCCCATTATTATTCGGTATTATCAACCTTGTTGAGATAAGAAAACGTCAGCAATTCATAGTATTTGTTTACAGTGATGCATTGGGATCAAATTCGTTTTCCAAACTTCAACTTTTAATTGCTTGAATTTGATTGAATAACCCTCTTGCTTGCTTGCGCAGGACAGATGGCTGTAATAAGTTGCTAAGTTTGCATTTTAGTGCTTGTCAGTAACAAACAATGCATTCGTTTGGAACACTTGACAATTGATCTGAATTATTTGTATCTCAAGTTGGCTACACAGATTTTGTTATGCATGTATTATTGAAGAATGTTCTCATAGAGCCTGCATTAGACTAGCATGCCGTTTTCACCTCAACTAACTGATGCTAATAATGCACGAATACTTGTGGAAATAGTCAACGGGAGGATAGGTGTGAAATTTCATATATTCCCATGGCTTTGACAGAACATTTATTGCAGCGTTGATGAATGAAGATACAGTGTAAACAATATTTTCGTCTTTCGATGGTGAACCGATGTATGCAAACTGACTTCTGAACTACTTGGTCGTTCATAAATATACATTGCTGGTTTCATCGTCATCTTATTATGTTTGATTACCCATGATATTCAGGCTGTCTATCACTTGAACTACTTTTATAAGAATTTGTTCCTTTATAGCTAGATTTTATATCTTTTAAACATTTTAGCAACTTATTGGAGACCTTGCTCCCATTTGTTTCCTTATTACACCACATTTGTATCCACGAACTTAATAAATACCCTGTTACGTGTTAAGTCTGTGGAAAACGTGAAGAATGGTTAAAACGTTACTTTTAAACTCCAAGCAATTCATAATTTACAGTAATTTTTTATCCTGATATAGCACCAGAACATGCTTGTGGCATAGAAAAGTAACTATTAAAACCAAAGCTTTGACTAAGACAGTAATAATTTCACCTCTGTAGAAGAAGAACGTTTTATCCACGGCAACAAAATTAACCATATAAGGTAGATTAATGATTTAAGTATAAAATTCTAGAACTCAGGACAAAGGATAAGACAGAAGCTTACAATAATGTGATGGTCTCGGCGCCAGGTTTGGATCTATCTGCGCACACGTAATACCAGCTGAAATCACGCTGATTATAAATAATTGCTCAGAATAATCATAGTTTGTCACTCAAGATGAACATTTATTTTCATATTCGCGAGTTTTTCCCGGGTTGAGCTTGAAGTTGCAGGCTTGGCAGTGCCCGTATAGGTTATTCTTTCCACCGTAATGACAATAATAATAATAACAACAATAACAACATTAGATAATCTCTATAGCTACACTGATGCTTAGTCAATTTTACCGTTATACGGTATTATTAACCTCAGCCGAGTAGGCTTCGCAATATCAGGCCAATCAAATAAGCATTCATACTTGTAATATTATCCAGTTACATGTAAAATACTGTTTACTCCATTTAATTGCGTATAAAATTACAAAATCTGGCTAAGAGAGTATGGGCTAGTGAAGTCCTTAGCTTGAGCAAGACTAGCAGCAAAAGCACTTCATCTATGCAACATTATGGTCCACCTTTCTTCCCCATACATAAAGATGTAAATGATAAATAACACCAATATTCTTTATAGTTGTTGGTGTTCACTTTGAGATGAAAATCATTGTTGTAAAGACATAGTTGCAAAGCTAGTGAGAAGTACTTTTATTAAAGTAAACATATTAAGGAATTCAATACAGGTCGTGGGATTCCCTCAAGAGGAATCCAGCAGATCGAATTGCTGATTGGCTAACTGTTAAAGTACTTGTCATTCTAAATAGTTAGAGTTATTTCGAAATGTTTATTTCAGCCTTATTGCGTCTCAGTTTTTGGTATAAGGGATGATGCACTTGAAATTAGTCTTTCCTAGGATTATGATTAGTCTCAGAACATACAAAGAGTTGTGATCATTTGAACGGATTTATTTATTTCAATTATTCATTGGAATTACAAAGTGCTCATACATTTTGATTAGTAGCTGTACTGAATTACTGTGAATTCATACAAAATTGAATTAAATCATTCTGATACATGAAGACTATTTGAACATTAGAGCAATAGTGTGTTTTCCATTGGATTACCACTAGAAGTCATTTGGATTACTAGATACGTTTGAGCTTGTGATATAAATTTTAGGACTATGTAGGATTTCATTCACTATAATATACTCATTTTTAATTTTTCACTTTATTTTTTAGGGAAATATATTATGTTTTGAATTTGCGAAACGTTTCGGTTTTCACTCTTTTCTATTACACAGTTTAAGATCATGTAGTTGCAATAGCTGGCTAATAAACTATTGCTACACGCATGTAGACCCTCATCCTGCTGGAATATTTGATTTCTACATTTTTAAATGCTTACTGATTTAGTTATAATTTTCTTTATTTCAAATTAATAACTCTTGTATTTATTTTATATTTAAAAAGTATCTTAATATATATAGCAACACCAAATAGTTATGCGAAAGTCAAACAAAGGGTTTTGAAAACCTCAGCACAATCATCACATAAGCATGGAGTAATTTACACATACAATGGATCCAGTAAATTTTAAATAATTGAAAAAGTACCCAAGAATAACTTTTAACCATGCAAACGATATGCGTGATTTTAATTTATTCACTAGATGAATCTAACAAAAAATGTCAAATCTAATTCCTTTTCCTGCTTTCGTCGTGGCAATGATCCAGCATTCAAAGTACCAGATACATTCTGTTTTCGTGAGAGCTTAGACAATCCGTTAATAATACATATGTTTGGTTGTGTTTCATCTTCAATCAGTCTTATTGTAAGTTTTTGTTTTCAGTTTCTTTTAGTCCTTGTAAATTGCTATTTTGGGTAACACATTTTCAGGTATTATGATTACTGATTTCCTGCATCTATTGGACTAGAAAGTCTTTGATGACAAGTGTATATCTCTGATCCATGTCATTACTTGCAGGTTCTTTAACTAACTGAGCGATGTTTGTTGCCAGAGCCTCTGGCATAAAAAATACTTTCATATTGTTTATACCGGAACGTTGTTCATTATCGTTTGTTTTCTGCATTGCCTCATTTAATAGATGTGCTGTTATTTTGAGGACGATTTTCAAACACCCATTTCTAATTTTTGTTTTATCTAGATTTTTGTTTAGTTGTTCATTTACATGTGCTATTGACTCTAGTCTTTCTCCCGTATTTGGCATCATATTTTGGTTCTTGCTCAAGTTCACTTTTCAATTCTATTATCATTCTTGCAAATAGTTAAGCCTTAATTTCTGACACCACCCCACCTATTTCCTTTCCTGTTACCAGTGAGTCGATATCTTCGATTGTTAGACCTCTTTAAGAGCCAATTAAATTTCTTGCAAGTCCCTCTGGGTACGGGTATCACAATTATGTTCCTCATTGTCTATAAATAAATATCCTGAACCGTGTGTTGCAGTAAATTGGGAAGATGATAGAAACATTTAAGGTTTTCCTTTTAAATTGTATAATCCACATACATTTGGAGAACATGTATCCAAAGAAGATTGAGATATTGTCACTATGAATCATTCCATGACATTGTAACTCATAGAAAGAGCGCCAACTCTTGATAGAGATATACATTACGTTTGGCTCTCCTGGACATCTTAATCTCTCTCATAACCTTAAAATTTAGTACTTAGCAACAGTTGTTATGTTGGTTGTTTTAATATGTCACAATACTTATATTTAAACTGGGTTTTCAAAATCATTATGCATTATACTGGTAAGTAAGGTAACCAATTATTTTGTTTTTGTTGATCAGAATAAAGTCATCCTAGTGTGTTGATTCCTATTAATTATAGAATATGCACTGATTAAGAAATGGACATTAATAGCATATGCAAGATTTCTGCATAACGCGTTGAATACCAGTACCCAATATTTATCAGTATGCAGCTAATATCTTTTAACTTTTCTGTGATATTTGTTTGTTTTGTTTCTGCCAATTTATATTAATATCTTACTCCTCCTTGCAAACAAGTATAATGTTCACAAGCTTTTGCCTAAATTCATAAATGTCGCTCGAACTGATATAGTTGTCGGACAGACCTATATCCTGGTGTTTGACAGTATGTGAATAAGACTTTTAGGCTTTTTCGATTAGAATTTTATTAAATATCTGCTTCCTTTAATATATTATATTTACATATTGTATTCTCATCAATATGCAAGAGATACTGAATCTTTGGCAGTATAAGACCTTTGACCATTGGGTATGCTTGCATCGAATGGGTCTCTACAGGTCAACTTGGTAAATGGATAATTCTGACATAGACATTTTTATAGACACATTTTAGAGCTGCAATATTTAAAACCATATTTCAACCAATTTTAAAAATACACAAATGTACTTCGGAACACTATTTCCCGACACACATTATATAATTATATATTTGCTATTGTTATGAATGAGCTTTGCATACCTAACTTTGATTGTTGTGTTCTACGGTCCAGCATTTAATGGACATGCTTAAAATTATAGTCCGGATATATATATATATATATATATATATATATATATATATATTGCTGCTACAAGGTTGCTGCTATACAGCAGCAAGCAGCAAGGGCTAAGGCATATAAGGCTGGTTTGCTGGCTGCTAGCAGTCGCTCAACTTTGTACCAATAAAATTCTTTGAAGCTCCTTCACTTCTTTAAGTTCTGGCTGATGCAAGGAGAATATTTGCTGATAAAACTAAGATATTGAAGCATTTCAAGACACTATAGAGATCATATTACAAAAGAAACAGGGTCGTACGGAGCGGTCTGCAATTGAGAACTGCATAAAGATGTCTAAAATGATGTGATGCTATAAACATACAAGTCCACATTTCACGAATTAGAAACTCTGATATTAAAGTTGACCACATGTACCGTGTTACTATCACTAGCCTATAATGCAAAGCAATACAAAATGAAACAATAAATTTAAGTGATTGTTAGGAAAAATCTCACACGAGGAGTATAACGTCAAAAGCAAGGGGTCTAATTCATGCGAGTACCGTTCCAATCTATGCTACTGCCGTTCCCTTTTACTTTCTTATTTTCCAGTCATTAAATTAACCATGGTGAAAGAGTTACCTTAAGTTCACAAACTCAAAACAAATATTAAATTTCTAAACATATCACGTTTTACAAGCTCGCTTTATATAAATATGCTATCTTGTCCATATTTCTGCATAAATCTGAGAGATGATAGCATATGTTTGTGTGATATTTGCTACGTTAAGTCTTGTTTTTAAATGGTTTCGAAAATTGTTTCTGTTACTTTATCTTAAGAAGCTGGAAATGAGGTAAATTTTAATAATAATAGCAATAATCATATAGATAATAATATAAGGGTATTGTTATGGCAATAAGAATAAAAGAACAAAATAATTTCATTATTCTACCACCGTTTGTATCTAATAAGTGGTTTTAATTATAGCATTAATTACTTCACATCATAGTTGAACAATAATAGAACCTTTCTAAAATTTTAAAAAAGATATTTACAAGTTCCCTCCCGTTTTCCGTGACAGAAATTATTGACAGTGGTGAAAGGAATAGCTGCCTGAACGTTTTATGATGTCCATCATCAGTTGAGGTTTGGCAATCATTTCAACAAATTTAGAACGATTATTTATCACAAAGCTGATTCAGATCTAAATTTCATGCCCCGTATCATTGTTTTGTGTTTATGCAATTAGAGAAGGACCTCTTGACTTTGCTAATGACTCTATAACGTCATACAATGAAAACTGGTTATGTCCGAGGCATCCAGATATATTTGAATCATTTCAAAACATTACGTACTGCATGTATTCAATCAAGTACTTGTTTGTCGCTTGATAAAATTCTACATCCAGGAAATGGTTATCAGCTGTTGTATTATTATTCTCCGCTACTTGTATCCATAGTTCGTAACGAATTATCCGAAAGTTGCATCAGTCGAGAAACTTGATATGACGATCTGTTCAGCGTCTGTTTGCATGTCGGTACTTTACATTAACCTCAGTGTTAAAGGTTTGTTTTACTTTCCTATTATATTAATATTAATGTATTCTGTCCTTTTCGACTTTCGGACAGAGCATCAGCATTCGCTTATCTTTATGTAGGAAATGTCCTCATTTACGAAGGTTTTAGCCTGCATAGTTGCATTTCGTTTTTGCTTCACTTGTTGAAAAGTTTCCTTATATTCGCCAAGTTAAAATTTGAACATTTTTTAAAATCTTTTTATTTAACGTCACTTACATATTAAGAAGATAGAGAATAAATTAATATTAAATTTATTCAACTAGCTAAATAATGTCAAGCGTTTACTCCACGAGTTTTATCAATGTAATACATTATCATTACACTTTTTAAGATTTTGTTTATGTTTAAAAAAACTTGTTTAGAGAAAAAGAAGAAGAAATAATATTTTTCATACTGGCTCAGAAGATGCACCTTTCATTTGTTGATCGTCAAAAATAATACCAAAATCTAGCTGAAGTATTAATGAGGAGTTCTATAACCAGTAATATTTAAAAATAGATTTTAGTTGACGAATTATCATTCAAAGGGCAACTGTACTTCCAAATGAATAGAACATTGGACAAGACGTCATCATCGCACAGCATAGAAATTCCTTGATGTTACATAGTTGACTGGTTTAGGCAGGTTAAGCCATATACCTCTCTTTCGATGAAATTGCTTACAAGGTTTCAACCTAAATTGGGTCAGTTCCACTACTAAGCATTCCAATATTTGAATATTCATGTGTGGGGACGATTACTCGATGTAGATGTACTATAATATGTAGATGTACTATAATATATTTGCGACCGGATATTTGATTAGGAACAATACAACAGACATAGACATATTTTATTAGGGACGGAATTGTATCACATTGTAAGAAACATTAACTACATAGAACTTTCTCATACAATGCTACGGTTAGATAACATTACGTCCGTTGCATATGTCCACATTACGCTTATAATTTAACATATAAATCACGTTTGTCATAGAGTGGGGTCCATGTTAGAGGTCCCTCCCAGCAATTATGTTATTGAACTATACTCTCAGTTTTATTTGTAACGAACCCCTATCGTGTAAAGAACTATATTCCTAGAAACTTAACGTTTTCTTCCGATGCTGTTTATGCAGTCGATTTAAAAAATGGCATCAAAATGTTGATAGTGATAGTAGAAAAAGGAACAAAAAATCAGAAGGCAGGGAAAGTAAAATTCCTATGATTACAGGCAATCATGAAAGAGAATACTGCACCAGAAATTCATGTGATTATTTGGACCGATCAGAATAAAATAAAGTGAGAGGCTAATATGAGGTGATATAAAACATTAATCTGTAAACATGTCAAGTATGCCGACTATCTGATAATCTTCATTAATAGTTATTGGTCTTTCGTTGTGTGCTTTATGTTTGAAAGTTTGACATGCCGACAGACAGATATAACACAACTTTGTTGAAAATGTTGTTATTGTTGCTGTTAGAGAAGATGGTGATTATATGTCCATCCTTCACTTTCTCTGTCTCAAAACACATACACGTGCATCCCCACCAGTACTAATTAATTCTACTGTACTCAAGTTTGTCATTTACTAATATAACTTACTGTTTATAGTTTAAGGCTGTTGCACTGTTTCCAGGAAATTATATTTACCTACGCTGATAATGGCACAATTAATTTAATCTGGAGTGAGTATCTCTGTAAATTACAATACAGTAGAGCCGAAGTTCTACATACACGATTAACCATACTATCTCTGTATAAAGCTATAAAGTGAAAATTTAAGGGGAACTTATAGCATTGTAATTTAAATCCCAAATGCTTCTAAATATGTATACCACAAGTCCAAAAGCATAGAGTATTCCGAATGAATTCTGAATTTGCTGATACACTAATAGTCTTGAATATGCTGATCTACTAATAGTCTTTATGTATCACAATGATATAATCCAGAATGTATTTGAATGAATTGATATTAATCCCCAAAAAGTGTTTTTGCCCAAAATATCAATTTGTACTTCGTAATTCCAAGTAATAATGTTTAAATAAATGAGCCTCGAAAATTAATCCTTAACATAACTAAATGTGATTCCACTAGTCTGATGATAAAATGGGAACGAAGACTTCCTTTGCAACTTCGACCTTATAGAGAAAAGTAAAACACAATAAGACGACCAGAATCTGGGTCATAAGGTCTTTTCAGCATGTTTAGAAAAATCAAGTAGAGGATATAACTTTTTAGGGAAACGCCAAGTTCCTGAACTCAAAAGAAAGTAAACATGTTGTTTACAAATAATCAATATCATTAAGTAAAATATACATTCATGGACAAAACTGTAATATATTATTTACAAATGACCCTTGCGATCCACGACCGTGGACAACAGTTAAACACACAATATAGAGATACATAAGAATTTAATTCGAGGGGTATTATTAATGAAAATATCTTCATGAAATGTTTCCGAGAAATTTGATTCAACAGGGTATTTTAAAATTAATAAGGATTATTCTCTCTCTTTCTCTCTTAGTTTTATTGTCGAATCTTCTCAATGCTGCTACTGCTAATAATAATACTACTAACAGTAATCCTACTACTACTACTATTACTTCTTCTAATAATGATACTGCAGTGATGCCTATAAGAAACTAATAATAATATCAGTGATACACAACAACTACTACTACAATTACAACTACTAAACTATTACAATTAATAATGTTTGTTACTATTTTGTATTAATGCTAGCAGTAGTAGTATTTTATGATAGGTATTACTGCATTAATTGCATCAATTAACTTGTATTTTTTATATTCCATAAGACAATCATTAATATATTTGTTCTTTTATATCCTGGTGATCTGCATTTGCTAACAAGTACAGAATTTTACTTGCATTGAATAGAAATCGGCGTTAAAAGTCTAAGGAACAAAATTCGCTATTTAGTCTGCCTCTTAAATTTTGCGTGATTCAGCCTGTACCGGAATGATGACTCACACTAAACTGTTCAGTCATTTCATACAAATGCAGTTTTGAAAAGAAAAGAAAAAACCGCAACATCACCTATTGTGAATTGTGATATATTATGTCCATGTTAGTGCCTAATTTAAGTATAACGGTCACTTTGCAACGCTACTGAGTCTCGATGGAGTCTAAAGGAAGACAGTGAGTGAAAAGACAGAATTCGCTAGGTCGGCCGTGCACATTTTACAAAGTCAAAGTATATGGGTACATAATTAAAACAAAGACGAACGTTGTGTTTGATGGTGGCCACTTTCGTGACTTTGTATTGAAATAAATGAAATGTATTGAACCAAAAATTTGCTATGTATATACAGGATAACATAACTATTTAGACAAAGTCTAAAGAGTAAACATCAAACAAATTGAACAATACATACGGTAAAATACAGAAATATTTGAGACTGCAACCGCCATAAACAGAAATACAGCAAATAGAGCTTGCTGCATTTCTGGCAGCCACAAAAGAGGGTGGGGCAAGGACAAAAATGCCCAGCATCAAAGAAAAGAAAAATAAATGGTGATCAATACTAAACCGATCAATACTGCCGGGGCAATAGAGCACGCTCGTATGCCCCGGTAGTTACGATATGTCCAGCCTGTATGAAGGATTGGGAAGAAACCTTAAAACGGATCCGCAGACTTCATGAGTGAGCTGTTGGTCGTCCGGAGCTGTTAGAGTACCCTCATACGCTCCTAGCGGTGGAAACGGCAGGCAGATACAGATTAGTCTAGGTCGAGTGTATGCAATCCTAACAAGCACAGTCGATGACCAGGAATCTAGGTCTGCGAAACCCACGAGACCTGAAAGAGACAGTAACACACACAGCAGAATGGCGATCTTAGAAAAAATGACTAAAGCGTTACAAAGCCGAGACCCTTTTGCCTAACCTTATGTATTTCTTAAATGCATCTGATCTCCAGCGGCCTAATTCCCGTATTTGGTTGTCGCTGAAACCTTGTCTAGCCGCCTCAGTGGCGGCTCCAATTCTGAAACTATGGGACTTAAAATGGTAAGTGTTAAAGCCACAAAAGCAAAGTGCCCTTCTCAGTTCCGTATTACATTCTACTCTAGAAACTGGTTGCCCATTTCGGTTCATGAATAGTGGTCCCGGAGTATTGCCCCTGAGGGTCAGGTATGCTTGTAAATGAGCTACCGGACATATAGCAGGGTTTTGTTGGGCAGCAACATGCAAAATATGTGGTTATCCAGAGCCGTGTTTGAAGTGTCGAAAAGTGATTGTAAGACGCTTGTGGGAAGAAGTGACTTGATATGTATATATATATATATATATATATATATATATATATATATATATATATATATATATATATATATATATATATATATATATATATAAGCAGAGAGAGAGAGAGAGAGAGAGAGAGAGAGAGAGTTGAAAAGTGTCTTTACCGCTTCATTTATTTTGTATTCAGCAATGTTGTGTTTGTTGTTATGTTAATAGTGATCTTAAGTCAATGTTTTTGGTCTTCTTTAGGTGTCATTAGTATTTGCTTTGGATAGATAGATAGATATATTCAAAGACTGCCTGAATGATTGACCGTCAGATCGATTGATTACTCGATTGATTATTCTAAGCAGCGCATAAAAGTGCCTGTCTTCATTTCATGTGTGTTAATTAAGTACAGTAATTAACTTAATATATGATATTTTATTGTCATCTATGTTTCTCTGAATTTAAAACAAATGCTTTCTTAAAGACTGTATTACATTTTTATATAAAATATTTTGGTTCTAATCTGTTAATTTAATCTAAATTCAAGGTCATCGTTTAAATGATAGACTGAAGATTTCTTCTAGCATTTGGCATCTCTACTTCTGATGGTAATAAAGTACACCATGATCTAAGAAAAACTGCATGATCTAAGACTGCCTGACTGATCTACCGTCAGATCGATTGATTACCCGATTGATTAATCAGTGCAGAACATAAAAAGTGCCTGTCTTCATTTCATTTTTGTTAACTAAGTACAGTAATTAACTTAATATGCGATATTTTATTGTCATCTATGTTTTTCGCAATTTAAAAAATTGCTTTCGTAAAGACTGTATATCATTTTTATATAAAATATTTTGGTTCTTATCTGTTAATTTAATCTAAATTCAAGGTCATAGTTGAAATGATAAACTTATGATTTCTTGTAGCATTTGGCATCTCTAGTTCTGATGGTAATAAAGTACACCATGATCTAAGAAAAACAAACGCAAGTGCCTAAGATCTGAACTAAAACTAAAACATTGCCTATCAGAACAAGCTTGAATTTAGTGGCAAAAGTTAAAAGTTCAAAGACCCGTTTCCATCTATGTCAATCATGAAAGAGACTATAGTGTTTTCCGGTTGATTCTTGAACGTGAAATATTACCACCAATACAAAACTCAGCTGGGGAAAAGCTTTTTTTGTCGACCGGGATTGAAAACCTATCTGTATGTTCTTCTATTTTCAGGGCAAAGTATTGCTCAGGAAACGGGGTCTGATGTGTCTTTTGTGATTGATTTTCATCGATACCTACTTTCATGTATGGAGATTGAAATATACATTTCAGGGTTTCCAAAGGAACCAAACTGGTCTAGGAATATCATGTTATTTTCTGGTGACGGTGACAAGTGTTTGAGTGTTGTCTCAATAGAATATGGACAGAGGGTATTTAATGCAGAGATTAGCTGTCCCATAAGCGTGAGCATTATTCTTTAAAATGTTTCCTTCTAGTATACAGGAATTTATTATTCCACATCAAAGAGGAATATATTAAGAGAAAGAATACTTTTTTTGGACAGTTATTTACTTTTTTCATTATTTCTTAACTATTAAAATAAGAAGATACACACAAGGAGACAGATCAATTAGAAAGAGGTACATACAAACTGACATACGTGTAGTCGCACTAAAAAATCATTACATTTAAATCAATGTTGAAAAATGCCGCCAGTGCTATATATATATAAAATATTCAAACGTATGAAACATTCTTCAAATAAATTATTGTGTCTGAGTTTTGGTATTGTGTTCACAAGCAGGAAAAGGGTCTTAGAGTTTTCCATTAAGAATATAATAGTAGCAATGTTTGGCACTTTCATAAACTTAAAAGTCTTTATATAAGATTGGAACCATGCTAGCATGAACCCAGTGCAAACAGTACAAACCTTATGTACAACGAAGGTTCAGTAGAAAAGTCTAGAAAAAATGCAATGTCATTTAAACAACCCAACCTTATAAACATTCGCTCGTCTGTAATTGGAAACATCATGACGTAAGTTCATAACGTTACAGGTTTTGTGACGTCAGTTGGTTTACGTTATATATGTAGACATGGTGGAAAAATGACAGTCTAGTCAGTTACGAAATGAGAGTGATTGCAAAATTTTATGTAAAATTAGGAAAATGCTCTACGTAGATAAAAGTTGACTTGGATGCTGTTTATGGACCTAAACATTTGCCTAAATTAGAAACGGCTACCAGAGAACACCAGAGTGAATGGACAATGCTATACTATAGTAATCAGTTATAATTTACATGAAGCTATTTGCAAGCAATGTCTACACCTAGTGAGGGGTGGCTCTTTAGCACCAGGATAACGCCCCACGCATACATGCAAGTTTGTAATACAGACCTTAATAACCCAGACGTTACGCATTATACGGCCCATATGTTGCTCCTTGTGACGTATGACTAAGATCTGCTACGGGAAAACCATTAGGAAAACTACGATTGTTACGTAACGGGCTGCTGCACGTGTTCAGGCCATGGGTTGCAAGATGGGAGATTTGCATATAGTCAAAAGAAAATCATTCTGAGAAGGACTACAAAAATCATTGCAAACAGTTTTGAGTAGCTACTTATTTACAACATTTCTTATAAAATTTTTCATCAGTCCTCTTACCTTGTACTTCTGTCAAATCATTCGTAATCTCAATAATCTTCTGCAAAGCATTAGAACCTCAATGGAGCATAGTTAGAAACCTGCAAGATTGTAACTATGGTACATATGACCTGACAGAAAAGATTCTGATATTGAACAAGATGCTGGAAAACTGTTGAAATTAAATCTATTGTTCGGGTTTTGGGTACGATAAATTCGGTGATATAAATTGGTCTAAAATTCAATACATTTCGTTTCCCTATTGTGCATAGGGATTTCGATACAGGGTCTGAATAGAAAGGTACATTAAAAACAAAATCTTCTGACTTGGTTTAATATGAGAGAATAGTCTTCCTTCCCATACCAGGGAGGCAGCAAACAATTTTCTAATCTGTTTTGAAAATTCCTTGCTTTGAAGTCCAGTAGGATAAGTGCGATGTATTTAGTTAGAATATCAGATGGTTATGATAGATTATTTGTAAATTAGGCTGATCTGCGCTTGGTCTAATTTTGATTATACCTTTTTAATCGGCCAAGACTCTCTGGTGGCCTACTACGTGTGCAACGATTGAAAAAATTGCCTTAATTGTCAGATTCCATAGGTCGCAGTTCGTATTTATTTCACAGGTTTGGCCACCCCACTCTCAAATGGTTATATACATCCACTGTTGTGTCATTACACATGTTAAGTACCATGCTAATCATCAAATGTTACGCCTCAGTTGTGTTATCACATATGATCTCTACTAGGCTACTCTTCAATTGTTAGAGGAAAGTGTTGAATGCACTAGAAGAAAAAACCCCATCTTAACTTCCGTAGATTTATAAGTTGCTGTAAAGTTGCGTCTCTTTCAATCTATCCGTTACTACTACATTGACACCAACGTCCTAGAAGGCGAGTTCTTTATCAGCGGAAATAAAATGATTCAGGGCAAAATGAAGTGTTTCATTTGGAGGCACGCCCTATAAATCCTACAAGGCTGGATTTGCTACCTGAAAGATAAACGAGCTGCAACATGCCCACCAATAACTTATTACTTAGAGCTTGCGTATTTAATAATGTAATATTTGTTTTTGTTCGGTGTGATATGTATGTTGGTCAACTTGTTAACCTGAGTAAAGAAAATTAAAACGTATTTCTTTGATATATGATTATCAGTTTTAAGTTTGAAATCTCTCTCTCTCTCTCTCTCTCTCTCTCTCTCTCTCTCTCTCTCTCTCTCTCTATATATATATATATATATATATATATATATATATAATAAGACACGTTGTGTGATAAGCAGATAAAACATGTTATTGTTATTTATTTTGAGATGGACCTGCAACAGTTGGTTTTACCTGGCAAACAAGTTATAAACTTACTCAACTCATAAACGTTAGGAAGCATTCGTATTCTTAAGGGGACATACGTTTCAGTAATGTAATGATTGATAGCAACAGCTGGTCAAGACAACCTACTAATAAAAGGATATATCGCCATTGTAAAAATGTAATACAAAATTTCTAACAGGAGAATACATCTAAATTTCAGATACAGTTTTGCGGACCTGTACTGGAAAACAAGAGGAATTTGACTTTGTTTTGATATTATTATTCCTTTAAGGAGGCGCTTGATGTTATGTTCTACTCTAGAATAATGCAGCCTCCTGCAGTTATACAGGTGGCTGACTCAATATCCGGTGCCTGCACTGCCTATGTCAAATATTTGTAATGCGAAATTAAGAGATATAGTCTGTCTATTTCAATAAAGACGGTGCGATTCTTAGATCATGGAATCTATGCTCTTCTTGGTCACGGAAGTGGATTTGTACATGAATCTGTAATAATGCATGTCATAGGTATGTAAATGGGAAGGAGTTAGAAAGCATCAAATCACTAAGTACGCTACTGTTGTTAGTATATGGTAGTGTATTTGAATGCATATATGTGTAGCAACGAATTTTGTATTACTCATCATAAAATGTTTTATGCAGAATGACATTTATGAAAATAAATACTAATAAAATATTTAACTTATCTAACATTGCTACATGTGTGTATTACACATCTGTGTTACAAATCAAATACAAAATAGTTTCAGTAATGTTATGTCACAGTAATGTTATGTCACAGAACGAACTAAGAAAACAAAAACAATTTTACGACAACTTCCTGCCGAAATAGCTGCCGCTCAACCAGCGCAAGAAATACTTGAAGGAATTGACCAAGCTCGTGCTGAAATAGGTGAAATAAAAGAACAAATACAACCACAACCAGAATCAAGAAAATCAAAAATCAGGATTGATGTGATTGAAAAATTTTTCCCAAGATCTATTGATGTCATGAGATTTAATAACAAAGAAGTTTTACCTGAATTTACCGAGGAAGGTTTTTATAATAAAAAAGATTATCTGAAATCCGATTATGCTGGAGAAATTATAAATAATGGTAAATGGTACAACTGGATATATCGTATATACCACGGAGTTGAACGTATTCAAGGAGATGATGTTCATTATGATAAATATATTAATGAAATAAGACATTATGAAATAATAAAACAACATCAACGATCACCGGGGAGGGTAATCAGACCAATAATTGAGGAAGGGGAAGATCAAGATGTTCCTAGCGCAACTGGAAGTGGTATTGGCACAGGTACAAATGGAAGTGCTCTTGTTACTTGTCCTAACAACGTCCTTGCCGACGTGGACAGATTAGAAATTCTGATTGGTGGAAAACGAGCCGGTAATAATTCTCCAGAAATCATTAATGAAGCAGCTGCTATTTGTTAACGATTATTTACAGGTGGGATCATGGATATTAACGTGTATCGGTCCCTCATGGATGAAATCGCCGATGATTATCACAGTGATTAAACAGTTAGATATAATTATTATAATAGATGATCATACACGCTGCTCAACGTGGACCAACTATGGTCAGGGTGGTAAATTCAAGATTACCTGTATACAGGACATTTTAAGGAGACGGATTTGGTGATGTCATTCAGGGTTTATTTAGAAGAATAGCCCCAAAAGCAATACCAATTGCAAAGCAACTAGGAATGAAAGTTATTGACGTTGTTCGTGAAAAAGGTATTGGTGCTGTTGGCGATGTTGCCAGTAAAGCATTCTCTGCAATCAAGGATAGACTAGCACGATTTATACGACGAAAACCTCAGCCAGTGAAGTGATGCCTGCAAATGTTAGTAAAATAATAAATCAAGCCGCAAATCAAAAATTAGCATCAATGGTTGGTGAAAAAGAAAGAAATATAGCCGCTAGTCTGATAGCAGGAAGTGGTTTTCGCGTTAAACGATAGAAAATATAATAAGGATGTTCAAACGCATATCTGATCCCGCATTCGACATAGACGCACCAGTTCTCAAAGATGAATCGGTACGTGATTATCAGTATTATTCTTATGACGCACGTGTACCTGACGAGCGTGGAAGAACTGAATTACAAGTTCAGGATACAAGCAGATATTTCTTACCTGCTGAGGCATTTATTGAAGTCGAAGGTAGACTTTTAAAATTGGATAATACAGATTATGGAATTGGTGATCGAGTTGGTTTTGTCAATAATAGTATTATGGCATTATTTAAAAGTGCAGCATATAACATTGATGGACGAGATATTGAGATCTGTCATAACGACATTGACGGTGCCACAACAATACTTGGTCTTGCAAGATACAGCGATGATTACTCAAGATCAGCTGGTCCATCAATGATGTTTGTCAAAGATACAACCGATCAACCCGAGCACAGAAATGTAACATTAAATGCAGCTGGGGATACAGTTGTATCAATGAATGAAAATTTCAACTTGGGATTTTTAACACGTCGATTAATGCTGGGCGACGATGAAAGATTTTCATGCGCGATTCCGTTGTCACACACCTTTGGATTTTGTAGAAATGTTAGAAAGGTTATTTTTGGAGCCAAGCACACAATTGTACTCGTACGAAAAAATACCGACGATGATGCAATATGGCACGCTGAAGGAGCTAATCCAGCTGCAACTGCGGCACTTCATGGTAAAGTAATACTGACAAAACTTTCATTGTGGATGCCAACAATGACACCGTCGTTAATCGAAGAACAGCGGCTACTTTCTTTCATGGACAGCGGCGGTAAGTCGACGCTATCATGGCTAACAATGACCACGAATTCTATCCAGAGTAACATTAATGGTTTATTTACATGGCAAATAGCATCACAGCAAGGTGTCTCTGCACCGCGACATATATTCATTGCATTTCAAGATGTTACGCGAGTAAACTCGCAAATACACCGTATTATGATATTTGACAAACTCGGCGTTACTGAGGTTTCTTTGAGGATAAATGGACATCAAGAACCAGCCAAGGATATTTTGTTAAATTTTGAACAAAACAGTGTTGCACGTGCGTATCATCGTCTGATGACGTTTATGGGACGTGATCAAAATGTTGATACTGGTTTACAAATATCACAGCGGGATTTTACAACGCTGTATCCGATCTATTACTTTTCGATAGAACACTTGGATTTATCTAGACAGTCTGTCGATAACATACACTTTCGAGCTCGTGTTACGAGAGGACCTATTACTAATTACAGAGCAATCGTCGTTATACTCAGCGATAAAACAATGTTACTTGAAGGTGCTGGTGGTCGCATGAGAGTTATTGATGCGCCAGTAGAAAACATGTAATTAGATCATGAATATGATTATAAATGTCATATCATCATGTTAGTGTCAGTCTGACCCCGGGTCAGATTAAAAAACTTCAGTCAGCATCAGCGAATCGATGTGGAATAAAATATCGCTAATACAAGAACAAATCGCAGGTGGCCAAAATAAATTATCTCTGACAGAACGCCAGCATTTCAATGAAGCCAAGCAATCAAAGAAAGGTATACGAGTAAATCTTTCTTCGAGTGCTATCAGCGACATTGTTAAGACTGGTGGGATATTTCCACTTCTTGCAGCTATCCCAGCGTTGATAGCCGCTGCCGCTACAGCTGTTGCAAAAGCTGCAGCGTTAGGTGCATTTGGGACAGCTGCTTGAATGGCATTAAAGAAAGCAACTGGACAAGGAATTATACACGCAGAAAACGTGAAAAAAAGATCACGGGCAAAACAACACGGAAGACGTCTAAGAGCACCGAACGTGCCACAGTCTAAGATTATCAGGCCCAGAATACGGTCGCGGTCTGAGACTTCCAGGGTCTCGATACGGAAAAGGATTAAGACTTCCAGGGACTCGCTGATTTTTCTGATGTCTAATTTTGATTTACTCGATGTTGCTAAGCAACTAAATATAAAGAATTTCAGAGGTGTTTTTATGCGTGATCAATTACCGAAAAATCCAAATCTGATTGAAACAGGTATTATTAATCTCGATAAAAGCTCTGGTCGTGGCACTCACTGAGTTGCATATATAATGGATCCACGTGGAATTATTGATTTCGATTCGTAAGGACTGGCACCACCAAAAGAATTTTTAAAATACGTCGCCAGACTTCAGAGTATTCCACTCTGGTATTCAACGCTACAAACACAAAAAATAACCGACCCGCCGATATGTGGCTGTGAAGCACTAGCAGTATTTTATGCTGTATCAAGATCAACGAAACCACCTCATAAAACTGTACACGAATATACAAGTGCGATGACAGTCATGGATTTAAATAATCGCTAATCATATAATGGTAGATATTTACGGAAGATCAACTAAAACCAAACCTCAACAAGCACCAGGTGAGGATTTACTCAAGCGAGTAACAAGGCAGATCAGTGATGAATTATCTGACATGCTCAATCTTGCCAACGTTGATCCAAACGAACTTGTTGTATTTCAAAACCGCGAAGGAAAATTGAAGACGAATAATATTTCAATCAACGATATTATTATTCGTAATCGATCATCGCGAGAAGGTCTCGTTGCTGTATATGACAAAGAGGGCAAACTTGTTCCTAGTGTTGTTAGTCCGTCGTCGATCCGAGATAGCATAAATGAACGAGTGTTAAAAGCCGGTGATGTAATGAACGGCATCATCAACATGAGCAACAATAAAATTATTAATGTAGGAGAACCGACGGATAATCTCGACGCTGCAACGAAGAAATATGTAGACAATAACAATATTCCGATGACAACTTCGTTGTCGACGATCAATGATGGAATGACTACATTTAGAACTGATTTTTATAATCACGTACAACTGTTTATGAATTTTCGCAGAAACGTGAACAGAACCACTAATGAATTTTTTGGAAGTCCACCAACCGTTGATATTAAACTCGCCGAAGTTAATACAAAACTCAATGATATTGTCAGTGGAATTCCTAATATCGTTCAAAAAACCAATCTGATTAAAATCCCACACAAACAAATTAGCAATATTGTGTACACAGTATCATCAGGATCATCAACATGGACACCAAGCGATAACACTATCAGACATACCGCAGAAGTAACTGGCGTGTACAGGCTGTCCGTATTCAGTAAAGAAATATTTAGGATATTTACTACATTTCCATGGCGTCATTCAATCGATGCTTTTTCTGGGATTGTGTCTGTAGTGTTAAATAAAGATGCCGAAGAAGAATTTATATTGGAACCATCTGATAAAAAATTAACCTCGGTGACTTACTGGTGGTGTCTGGAATTTGTAGCTGAAACACCTCAATTAATTACTCAGTAAATTATAATGATAGACGTTCAGTGATACAGATAAGATCAAGTAACGACATGGCAGACTAAACTAAAAACTATCATCGATGATTATACAGCGAAGATAAAAAAATATCGTAGACGTGCGGTTGTCGTTGATATCGTTTATTCGGTTTCCACGATTGTTGCTGGAACCGGTGTAGTATTATCAACGCTGACGATGACAGCACCAATCGTTGTAACAATCATTGTTTCATCGTCCACCACGATCGCTGGAATATTTAATATTATCGCGAAAAAGATAAATACGTGCACGAATGAAAAACTGAACCAGTACACGATGAAATTACATACTGCAACTGTAGCATATTCAAAATTATCATCGATGATTTCTTTGTCGCTCAACGATGGAATAATATCTGATAAAGAATTCAGTATTATAATGAAGATATACAATGAAGTATTTGGTGAAAAAATTCCTGAACAGGATTTAAAACAATAATAGTATAATAATGACAACGTCATTGGAATTATTACAACAGATCGTCACTAATACTGCTCCAGTAAGAACCACAATGATATCAGCGAGTTCAACTAATCCTGAATTCAGTATTAATTTTCCAACTGCAATTCCAGCAAAAGAAATTGCATTAGCGCAATTAAGGTTTTGTTATAGTTGGCCAAATATTAGGTCAAAATCATTCGGTGGACTACAACCGAATAATTCATTAGTATTTGCAAATAAAAATAAACCCGATGGAACTCCTGATTGGCAAGTAGTCAGTATTCCAACGGGCAGTTATGAAATAGAACAGATCAATGAAGAATTCCAACGCAGAATTAAATCCATTACAGGAAAAGAATCAAAGATAGCCATTACTGTTCACGAACCAACGTTGTCATCTGCCGTTGAAATATTATCACCGGATTACGCCGTTGACATTTCTCAATCTTCGATTAGATCAGTGTTAGGATGGCCTGATATTCCACCTATTTATGAAGGTCCACCGGGACCACGACGAGATGATTTTTTTTTTTTTTTACAACGGAAAAAAGATCAGAATATTCACAATATTCTAGATAACTCCGGTTATTTTTCATTCGTTCCATCACAAACTAATACTGACAGTGATGGAACAAAATATCCTATAATTATGCATACATTCGTGGAGGTTGAGGAAACAAATCTTTTAGTGATTACGAAATTAGATCTTTTTCTGTTGATGCTAATCGTAAATATAAACATAAAATTACTGATCTAGAAAATCTATTTTTGTCACTGTCGCAATTCTACAACGATGACGTAAAACAACATATTATTGAAATAATAATACACTTAAATAAAATTAGGTCCGATATAAACTATACCAACAGAGCTATCGTCGTAGAATTCATAGAAAAATTAAAGGAGAACCTAAATCATCCACTTGCGATACCATTTCTTGATCAATATAAAATAACCAGAGAAAAACCCCAAACATTTGTGATACCAGAATTTAGCATGCACGGGTTAAAAACAAGACTCACCGATGTTATCGATAATTACTTTCCAAAAGTTTTAGAATCATGGAGAAAAGTAGTTCCGCAAGCTAACATTTAAAGATACAACAACAATCCATACTCGGGTGGTCGTCATGTATCGCCGGGCATCGTCACTTTCACATCAACGATCGCTGTCAATCTAGTGTGCGATGCCGTCGACGGTAGTTATCAAGTTGACACTGAAAAATCCAACCAGGCCCAGCAAGGATACATTCTGTATTCATTTACCCCTGAAGAATCCCCAGGCGATTTGATTGTATCAGAACCAATCAACGTTGTTTATCTAAAATGTCATAATCCATTCTTATCGCGGATACATTTCAAACTTACTGACCAGTCTGGCCACTTGTTCGATCTCAGGTCGGAGACGTTAAGTATAAACTTGTATGTGCGTTCGTAAAAAATACCAAGCAACCCCCTCCCAACCTTGTCATCAAATTCAGACAAAGTTTACAAAAAAGTGAACGCGGTGGTTTAGTATGTTTGATCATGATACTGAATCCACATAAAAATCTATCAATAAATTATTATTTTTTACCCCGTGATTATTATCCTTGAAGTGGATCAGAAATGAATTATTCTGATACAACACTATTAGTTTCGTTGTCAACGTCACCATGGTCAGAGTCACACTCGCCTTGATCTTTAGCCAGTAACTCTTCCGTCATCGACATAATATCTCTCAGCTGTTTTATACGAGCGTGTACAATTCTTTTCGTTTCGTATTCGTGAGATAATTCTGACCTAACCTTTTCGATGGCCCGTGAAAGAGGAACAAATAATTTCACCTGCGTATCCGTGATTTCTGCCAGCGATCGTAACATCGCCTGCTGGATCAACTTTATGAATCTATAATCGGACGGCAGCGTATATCTATTTTCTGATTTTCGACATTGTAATGATTCAAACTCACTCATTATTTTTTCAGGATCAAGCTCATCAGATATTTTTATACCGCTGTGTTGTAATTCCTTAATAGCGGCAATAATTGATGTGATGTTTTCATGATTCATTATTTTTATATTATAAATTATTTCTTTAATATAAATTCCAGAACGAAAAAATAAATATTTCTGAATAATTATTTATAAAACATAAAATATTTTAGAAAATCTGACTAAATTCGCAATTTTGATGGGTATATTACCCGTCAAATTCAGAAAATCGGATCAAAGTCACAATTTTGATGGGTATATTACCCGTCAAATTCAGAAAATCTGATCAAAGTCACAATGTTGTTAGGTAACTTACCCGTCAACGCTAGAAAATCTGATCAAAGTCACAATATTGTTGGGCAACTTACCCGTCAACGCTAGAAAATCTGATCAAAGTCACAATTTTGTTAGGCAACTTACCCATCAAATTTAGAAAATCTGACTGAATTTCATACAAATTTTGTTATATTAAAAATATTTCTGAATCAGATAAAAGTTAAAATATATTCTATTACCAATAAGATCCTAAGAGTCCTTTTTTAATTTCGTAAAGGCCTTTCTTATGGCCCACAGGCACTCTTCATGGTTAAGACCTGTCTTATGGTCCACAGTCACCTTATTGAGACTTTTTGGTCCAGCGGACATTCTTTCTGAATGCCCCTATGTGGGTACCCTTCAGTGAGGTCACAAGGTCACGAGTTCACATCACCCTGCTGTTTATTTTAGGGGGGCAAGTGCATAGACATACCCCCCAGCAAGTTCCTAATGTGCAAAACGAAATATTAGAAATTCAGAGGGCTGTCTAGGCATTGCTATTTCATGTAACCCCTCCCCAAATCAAACCCCGGGGTAAGTGCAAAACGGCACTCACCACTTTGTTCAACATGGTGAAGGGTTACATGAAATATCTTGGGCTGCTGGCGCCCCCCAATTATTAAGTAAATGATAATTATTAAAGAAAAAATGGCATCCTAACGCCACCCCCGACATATGTCCGATACGGGGAATCGATCCATGGGCCTCGAGTACGAGAGTCAGACGCGCTACCGCTGCACCATTGTTCCACTTACAAATATACGTTTCAAAAATAAATATATAGCTATCTTAGCCTTGACTCAGTCACTGCAGATTCTGAATAAAATAAAATAAATCACGAAATCTGCAATTTTACATATTTCTGCCGTTTCTGCCTTGTTTAAAAATACTGTATTATCGAGCTAGCCAGAACTGTGTTAGTAAATGCATTCAATCGATATATTCCAGTTCTTTCCTAAACAAAAAAAAGTCGATAATGACTACCGCACACACGGTTTGTGTAAAACCTACTATAGCGCGGTTATCACGAAATTCAGATTTTTGTGTTTGATCAGTATAAAATATTCAGAATTTAATGTTTGATGGATTAGACTATCACTGAATATAAATGTGTGGTCATGTATACGCAATAACAAAAGGGAGACAACTGCTTGATTACTCTATCAGCGATAACGGAGTTATCTCGCTTCATTGTGCATACCGAAATTTGATATTTTGTTCAAATTTCTTTGAAAATGCCGATCTTCTTGAACTGTTTGCAACAAAACCTATTGGATCCAGACAAATGTCAAAGTATTTAGCAGCTGAATTCATGGATGGGAAAATTATTTCTTCATCTGTCTCAGTATTTGTGGATATAACCGACCTAGGAGTCTTAGGAGAAATACCAGTATTTCCTATCTTACAATTCTGACTTTGTGTAACAACTTCAAGATTACATAAAGAGTTATTTTGCTTATTTCGATCAATATGATTAATTACAAGTCCATTTTCGATCAGTCCATGAAAACACTCGAACTCGGACCTATGGGAGCAATAATGTTTATTTCCCTTTGTATTAAGTATAATATATCCATTATCATTAACATTTCCGACTGGTGTTTTCCTTCAACAATTCCTGATTGTACCATCACGAGACGTTTCATAATTCTTGATAATGGGATGCTTTACAAATTCATTTTGTTCCATCTGTATAGTAATACTATTTGTCTAAATGATTATTTTGAAAATCTGGCCAGATAGTCTTCAGCGGCTTTTATGAGAGATTCATTATTATATTTCTCATCATAATATCGTTTCAGATCTCTGTATCTTTTACCACCGCATTGCACACATAACCGTGTTTCTTCTCTGACCCCAACACCGCATCGTAAACATGGTTTCGGTCCAAGACTACCTCTTCGAAAACTTTGCATATGTTGACCACAGAATTCATTTACGCATGATTTATTACAAGGAGTTGAATAACCAATCATGAGCCATTG
>JAECUM010018384.1:0-16986 GCA_016617855.1 Megalonaias nervosa | reverse complement strand
TTCCTTCAGCCTATATTGACATACATTTGGCAGATCCGACTATGAGTTTCAACATTAAAACCAACATGTTACACCTGTCTTTAATATGGACTGTTCCTATAAAACATACTTGGGACCCAGGGAAGGTACTTTTAATGTTGGATTAGTTGCCCATAAGTACTATTAGAATTTTGTATCATTTTCACATGAACTCTGAGCAGTCAGAGTACCCTGGCATATATTACCCCCCCCCCAAACGGCCTTTCCTGAAGACCATATATGCTGAAATGGAACAGTCCTAAATATGCTTGATAATTCTGATTTCTAAAAGACAGCTGTATTGTCGTTTAGTTTAAAGTGATTTAAATTTATATAAATTCTCAGTCACTTGGGGAAAAAACAAATTGTGTGATTAAAATCTGGTAAAGCCATTTTGTTATGATTCTTTTATTGACGAAGAGCTCAGAATCACATTTACAACTTCTAAGCACATCATATGAGTAATGTCAAGTTACTATTGTCATTTTAATATTGCTTCCATTTCAACATACATGCTACCCATGGAAGGCACTGTTTTAAAATTATATGCTAGGGTACTCTGACTATGCCAGGAGTTTTTATGAAAATGATATAAAAATCGAAATTGCATCTACTCCACATTAAAAGTGCCTTTCCCATGTTCCAAGTGTATTTACTGGAACAGCCCTAAGTTCAAAGCAACATTAACATGTGCTTGTTATTAAAAACTGCATGACATCCTGCCATGTGCAGTACGCTTTTAGAAATTCTAAAGCACAAAATAATAAATATCAGTTTCATGCATGTATGTAATCCATTTGAAATCCTCTGATGTCAAATACAAAGCATGATAATCCAAATAGAACAATTTTTGTTGGTTTTAATGGCATTTTTAACACATTATTGCCAATGTCATGCCAAGGAAATGGAAGCTGAGTGCCTTGGTCAAGGGCGCTTTGAAGTGGCAGACCTGGGCTGGCATGGGCAGATATTGAAGCCATGACCCCTTATAGCAAGATGTGTATTCCCTCTATCACCTGCTGACGTAAAGTATTGCAACATGGTTAATGAGACTTGGGTGATGAGTGCTCTCAGCTATTTTCCCCATACTGATGTTTGTTTTCCTTTTGATATTTTGGGGAATGGAGGAGCATAGAAATCAGAATAGTTACAAACTACAAAAAATTGAACTGTGAGAAAGTTTTTCAGTTATCAAGTTATTTTCCATTGCTGGACATGCAGTGCACAAATTAATTAATCATTAATACTAGTATTAATTAGTTATTCATTAGTACCATTCTTTTGTTTACAACCTGCCATCAGGTTTGTGACAGTGGGTGAAAAGGCTGGGTACCTCATGTGCGTTACTAGCCTTTGGAGTAGGCAAAGGTTACCTTCAAGTTTGAGAATTTTTTGTGTTTTACTTATCTATTTCATGGCAGTTTTGAAAGCCACCAAGGAAGAAACCTTCCAGTTCTTGAAACCAAAATTCAGCTTGAGCAAAATGAGAGGATGAAGTTAGATCTGTGGGGAAGGAAGTGGAATCTGTTTGTGTGGGGAATACCAGGCACAGATCAAAAAGATGTAGAGATAACTGAAACTAAAGTACAATAGTTTTATGAGCAAAATTAAAGTCCCCATGGAAGAAGTAGACACTATTTTCTTTGAAGGCATCCATATTTTGAAGTTGGATGATTGAGATAAAGTCACTATTGTTCTTAGGTTCTTGAGGCTGTCAGACCATAATCTAGTTTTAAGGAAAGCAACAAAACTTCCGAATTGGTCCATGTATAGAACTGACCCAAAACCGCACCCCTCATGTTGCTGCAGGATGCAGGAAAAAACTTCACCAGAAGAGATCACTCATGTCTGAGGAGGAATACAGATATATAAAATGATCTACAAGAAGCCACCTTGTGTGATCTTGCTGAGCTAAATATATTATTTTAGATTAAAACTTCAGCAACACAGCTTTGTTCTTTCTATAATGAAAGTCTAGAAACATTGTTTCACCTTGTTTTGACTGTCATGTTGTCGAAACATTGCTTTTAAATTGCATGTTACTATTAGGAGATATTCAACTTAGTTTAGATGCAAGTTCTGTGTTTCTTGGTGTTGATATTCAACTTAATTTAAATGCAAGTTCTGTGTTTCTTGGTGTTGATATTGATCTGAATTTAGACTTTCTCTGTCCTCAATGTCTTACACATGCATTTCCTGCCAATGGCTGGGAAACCACCGAGGTGCATATATGTGTTTCATATTAAAGTTTTGCATTGGATGAAATTTCAAACATCCAGTTTCTTTATAAATAATTAGCCAATGAAAATAGTCCTTACTTAAAATTATTAGTGTCCTTTTAGTAAATTTACATCCTGTAAGCGGGAATTATCGCTGAGAACAAGGTCAGTTGTAGAAAGTAAACAAAATTGCAACCTTGTAATCTGGTGATTCCAATACAATTTTTAAAGGATTTGAAAATGATAACATTGCAAATGAAATCGACTTTAACTAAACTTGGGAGTAGACCATTCTCTTTCATGGGTAAAGAGGGATACACAAAAAAAATAAACAGTTGTCATTTTCCCCAAAAAGGTGAAAATATCCCAATATAGGTTTTAATCTACTATGTTAACATCAGTTGTTTACTTATATAACAGAAATAGGTAACATAAAAGTTGCTTGCAAATATAAAGTCAACCATCTCTACTACATAACTGTTTGTTTTCCATAGTTAGTGGCTGATTAGGTACATGACATGTTATTATGTAGCCATTTCTGCAGTACAGTGTAAAATGGCACATAGATGTCTAAGTGATCAAATATGAGGCCAACATTTTAAGACAACAAAAGGCCAATATTATGCATTTTGTAAGATAAAGATAATTTTTTTATTTATTTAACATTGTTATTGTTATGGGTTAAATGCCATTTTTCAGCACATGATACATGGTGGCCAGTATATTTGGTGGAGGAAGAAATCTAGAGAACCTACAGGAAGAACCACATTGTTAGAACATATATAACACATCACAGAAAATATCATATGTAACACATTGCAGAAAATAACATGTAACATATTACAGAAAATAACATATGTAACACGTCACAGAAAGTAACATATGTAACACATCACAGAAAGTAACATAGTACACATCACAGAAAATAACATAGAACACATCACAGAAAATAACATGTAACACATCACAGAAGACAACATATGTAACATATCACAGAAAATAATATGTAACATTTAACATAACAGAAAATAACATGTAACACATCACAGAATGTAACATATATAACACATCACAGAAAATAACATGTAACACATCACAGAAAATAACATGACACATTACAGAAAGTAACATATAACACATCACAGAAAATAACATGTAAGACATCACAGAAGATAATATGTAAGACATCACAGAAAATAACTTGTAACACATCACAGAAAATAACATGTAACACATCACAGAAAGTAACATACATAACACATCACAGAAAATAAGATGTAACACATCAGAGAAAATAACACATTACAGAAATTAACATATATAACACATCATAGAAAATAACATAACATCACAGAAAATAACATAACACATTACAGAACGTAACATGTAACACATCACAGAAAATTACATATTTAACACATCACAGAAAACAACATAAATAACACATCACAGAAGATAACATGTAAGACATCACAGAAGATAACATACATAAGACATCACAGAAAATAACATGTAACACAGAAAATAATATATGTAACACACAGAAAATAACGTAATGCATCACAGAAAGTAACCTATAACACAACACAGAAAGTAACATATAACACATCATAGAATATAACATGTAACACATCACAGAAAATAACATGTAACACAGAAAACAACACATCACAGAAAGTAACATAACACATCACAGAAAATAACATAACACATCACAGAAAATATCATATGTAACACATTGCAGAAAATAACGTGTAACACATCACAGAAAATAACATGTAACACATCACAGAAAGTAACATATAACACATCACAGAAAGTAACATATGTAACACATCACAGAAAATGACATATAACACATCACAGAAAGTAATAAATATAACACATCACAGAACTGCCATAAGTATATATTTCACATCATAGAATGTGTACAATGGCTTAGAAATATTACATCAGGAAAATGAGGATGTCAACAGTTAAAATTAATGGAATAAAATGAAAAATTATAAACCTACAAAAGTATTTAAAATAGTTGAGATAGGTGCATTGTTTAAGCTGGAGTATCTCTGAAGTTGGTAACCTTAATGCTGAATTGCCATTGATTGTTAAATAGAAAGACATAAAGCACATTTACAAGAAAGCCTGGAGCATGTCTGAATTGGTCTGCTGAGACGTTTAAAAATCATGGATTGTTCTCATTGGTCAGCCTATTCCATACTCTTGGGGCATCAAATTTAAAAGAGAGTTTATTGTACCTTTTGGTTGTTACCTTTGGTAATGTTAACAGATTTTGGTGTCTGAAATTATGCTGGGCAGTTGCAGTTTTTTAATGTGACCAGATTACTCGTCAACAAGTAATTAGGTATTTTCTTGTGAAGTACGTTATATACTTCAGTTGCCTTATATCTTAATTTGCAGATGTATAGAGTTTAAAGGTTTGCATTGCATTGCAGGGAGTTGTATGAGCATCTCAACTCATCAAACATAGACTTTAGTGCTCTATACTATCAGTGCTTTTTGCTAAAGAAATGCAAAATAAGGGGGCATTAGTTTGACCTGATAGATCAATAGCTTATTATTAGTGGACAAATAGCGGCTGAGACATTGAAGATGTTTAATTGTCTTGCAGCTTTTTTGAGAGAGCATAAATATGTGGTTGCTAATCAGATATCTTCTTCAAAGAGTTTCAGAGTCTGCTTGCATACCATTGGCTGCAAACTAGTTGCTTGTCAGTATTTTGTTGTTGTTTTGTTGCATATAATACCTGAGAACTTGAATAATAGTCACACGTGTGTATGTTTGTATGTATGTATGTATGTATTTATGTATGCATGTATAAACATATGGTAGTTAACTGATTGATATAACAGCAAGGTGGAAGGGAGGTGGGGTATACTCATGACATGTCCAAGGTTTGACAGCAATTCACAATTTTTCCACACATCTGATGTACATTGGCTAATGTAGAAGGATTAAAGTAGTGACTGATAAGATACAAATTTAATTTTGGGTGTGCTATATAAATTGTTATTATTTTGGTCAGCAAACATTGTTGGGGTTAATCAAACTTCCTAACATAACATTTAAACCAAAGATTTTTAATGATGGTTGTATATTTGCTTGTAATTGCTTTGTTTCTTTATTTTCTTGATTTCTACATTCAGTTTGAAATTTTTGTGTGTCCTTGGCAAGTTTGCAGTTTAGTTTAGCAACAGATGCTGCACCTAGTTTTCAACTGTCACTTAATTTTCCAATCAGTACTCATCAGTCCTTGATATCTCCATCATTTTCAAAGATGATTTTGATTGTGATGAGAGATAAAATCGCTTATTAAACAATTTGTATTGCTATTATAATGAATAAATAATTTTTCTTTTAAGATGTGTACCGTTTTTACTTTAAGATTTGTACCATTTTTCGTAGAGTGTAACAGTATACAATGCTGTATGGGTGAGACAGAATATCAGAGAGGAAGAGGTCATGTAAATTGAGTTACTGACAATCTGCAAGATTCATATGGAAAACGAATTACAATAAAGTTAATACTTGAAGCCTATGGTTTGGTCTTTGGAGTTCCTTTTCAGGCATTTATTTATGGCGCTTCCTCTTTCATTACATAAATGTTTTCTATTTTTAGAGGGTCTTGTAGTCTTGACATATTTAAAGATCTGTTCTTCCTGATGTGGGAAAAAAGAGTGTGAGGGAGGGGTAGAGAGAGGAAGAGAACGCACAGAAAAAAAATAAATTCATCTAAATATTTAAATGGAAACTGATGAATTTCAATTTCTAATTATGTAATATGTAATAAAGTACTCTTATTTCCTAATCTGATAGTTTTCATGTATAGGACTCAAGTTAAAAATAGAAAAATATTTGCTCAAATTTGGCTACAAAATAGTCTAGGAATTGGCTTATAAAAAATAGCTTGTAGAGATAATATATTTCATGCATACTATTCAACTACAGTCAGTTGACTGTAACTGTTAATAATAAAGTCATGAAGATCAGTATTGGAGCCATGAAGGTCAATACTGTAGCCATATCTTATTGGAGCCATGAAGGTCAATACTGTAGCCATATCTTGAGCAATACTGTAGACATATCATTAAGATCAACATTGTAGCCATATCATGAGAAACAGTATTGTAGCCTTATCATGAGAAACAATATTGTAGCCTTATCATACAAAACAATATTATAGCCATATCATGAGTAACAATATTGTAGCCATATCATGAGAAACAATATTGTAGCCATATCATGAAGAACAATATTGTAGCCTTATCATGCAAAACAATATTATAGCCATATCATGAAGAACAATATTGTAGCCTTATCATGCAAAACAATATTATAGCCATATCATGAGGAACAATATTGTAGCTGTATCATAAGGAACAGTATTGTAGCCATATCATAAGGAACAGTATTGTAGCCCTGTTATGAGGAACAATATTGTAGTCATGTCATGAGGTGAATTATTATAGTCATATCATGAGGAACAATATTCTAGCAATATATATTTGATTTTAAAATGGGAATGATTCATATTGCCAGCTGTTTCAGAGGAATTTTGTCCGTTCAGACACTCGATACAGAACCCGCTAAAAAGGCAGTTGTCATTGCTTGCTAATTGCCTTGTTTTCATACAGAGACCAGGCACTAGTCATTACTTGCTAATGCTTTATTTTCATACAGAGATCAGGCAATATTCATTGCTTGCTAAATGCCTTATTTTCATAAAGAGATGAGGCACTAGTTGTTGCTTGCTAAATGCCTTTTTTTCATGCAGAGATCAGGCACTAATCATTGCTTTTTCATTACCTTATTTATGCAGTGTTTGCCAAACTGAGGTAATGTGCAAAGTTATGTGGATGTTTTTCTTTTGCAGATTGAAGCCCAAAGCCCCGAATACCGTGCTGTCCTGTTGTCTGATGATGCGTAATCTCTATGACATGGCTCTAGATGCTTTTGACAGGTAAATAGCTGTAAATCTCATGGACAGGAATTTATTGGAAAACAAATCAGGAAACTCATGACATGTCTTTTAGTGTCTCCTTGTTACTTGCACACCATTTTTCCAGTTTATTTTTAATGTTGTAAGAAAGTTGTTAAGAAACAATGATCTTGTTTCAAGAAGGCTAAAAGACAAGTTAAAATTCCTAATAAAGAAATAAAATTTCAAAGCAGTGTTCTTGATAAGGAAACACTCATCTTGTTTTAAGGAAAAACATCAAGTTAAAATTCCTAATACAGGAAAAGCATCATATCTTACATTGGGAAAAGAAAGAAATTTTTGACAAGAATTTTTTTCTTAAATATAATGCAAAAGCATTCTTGCCAGTATCACCATGCATGGCACACTCCTGGCTCTATTGGCAGAATAGACCGCTCTGGTAGCCTAGTGGTTAGAGCGTCCGCCTCGGATGCGGGAGGTCGTGGGTTCGATCCCCGGCCGAGTCATACCAAAGACTTACAAAATGGTACTAACAGCTGCCCTCGCTTGGCGCTCAGCATTAAGAGGTTAGTGTTAGGACTGGTCGGCCTGGTGTCAGGATAATGTGACTGGGTGGGACACCATGCTACATGTCTGCGGCATGATGCCCCAGTGCTAGACATCACTATAAACTGCCACACTGCAGACATCGTAGCGATATGACTGAAAAATTGTTAAAGCTACGTTAAAAATCATAATCACATCACATCACATTGGCAGAATATATGAATCTTCGTGTCCATCCATCCTTCCATGTTACTCAATAATGTGAATGCGACTAGTCTTGTATTTATTACGGATTGGGCATCACTTGAAGCAGACCTGCCAACCCTTATGATTTTACCATAAGTCTTATGAAAATAACCCTTAAAATAAGAACTTAAAGATTAAAAGCAAAAACTATGGAAAAATGATTGTTGCTGAAAATTCTGGATAATTGGTTCATCCGTGTTTGATTTCGATCCAGGTTTCATATTAGAATTAGTGGAATTAGTCAGGGAACCAGACTAACTTTGCAGCAGTACCTCTGATGCTTTAAACTGCAGATATTTTTTCATGCGAAGCATCTGCATGATCAGACTGTTGATTATAGAATTTTTAAAAATGGTGTTCAGCAAAAGATACATGTTGAAGATGAAATGGAAATTAAGCCTCTTAAAAAGTGTTAATAATCAGCACAGAAGAATAAAAAGGAATATTCAGGTTCTTGTGAATAGTGGTCACTCATGGGAAAAGGCAAAACTTGCCATTGCACAAAGGTGACTGCTGTATGCAGTTTCACCTTTTTAAATAAAATTTGAACAAATACCATGCACCGAATACTGTTCTTGTTGTTACTATTACACTATCAAGATTGTTTCATATGCACTGTACAACAAAATCATAATTATGAATATATTTTGCTCTCTCCCAAATTTATGTTCCTCACATGATTACTGTATTGTGCTCACTTTAATCCATCCTAGAGATGAACTCATGATCCGTTTAAAAAATATACACCGATCTCAGTTTGTTGAAAACAATATTTTGATTAGTCAGATGCTCAGCTTGCCAAAATCAAAATTTGAGAAGCCTGTGGTGAACAGAAAATCAAAAGCAGCCATATATGGCTATACGTTGTGACCAATAATCTTAAACTTTACCTGCTTTCTTAGACAATGTTTTGATTATTGGATGACCCCTGAGCTTAGTCATAAGGGATGTAACTCTTATCTCTTCTTGAAGTTTAACATCTTTCTTCAGAATTGATATAGTTTTAATTCACATAAAAATAGATGAAGATATCTAACTATACCTGTCACACTGGCTAAAAAGGCGACTTCCATTTCTGCTGTGATAACACAACTTCTTTTCCCATCATCCAGCAAATGAATTACTTTGGTCCTCTCCTGAAAGGATAAAACCTGCCTTTTTTTGAAACCAGCAAGTTCACACCTTTGCGTTTGACTGACAGTGTGACTGCACTCAAGCTATGAAACGTTTAAACACTGAGTCACTTGATATGCCTTTATCTCAACAATGCTTTGCTCATTGAACACATAAACATCATGTCACTTGATATGTCTTTATCTAAACAATGCATTGCTCATCAAGCAAAAGAAGTGTTTAATTTAGATACTTGGAGACATCACCGCTATATGCTTCACTGACCACTTCAGGCAGGGTGAATAAATTGTTTGGTTAGGGAACACCTGGGTGCTGACCACAGAAGGCTGTTGACAGTTAAACATGGGGCAATTTTATAGGAAATATGCAAGAGGGGATTAGAATAACCATTGTGACCAGATGACTGCTGAACAGATTGACCATTAGGACACGTTTGACTGGACATGTACTTAAAAACATTGACGAATCACATATTTCTAAATTTGGACATTGCATAGAAGGCATTTCTTGTAAAAAGGTAAGATTGAAAATATTGAAATATATTCTTCTTGATGCAAGAAATGTCTGCTGGAAGGAAAATGTTATTATTCTTACGACCTGATCCAAACTTTTTTGTGAAATAGATGTATCATTTTCTTTCAGAATCAGTTTTTCTTTTTCTTATAACTAGTTATAAAATCTTGACCTTCAATATTTTTTCTTGAAATTTATTTTCTGATAAGAAATTAAACTTGGATCAAATGTCTTCTTTTTCATTTTCTTATTTGGAGAAAAATAATCTTAAATTAGCAAACATTTAGCTTGTTAAAAAACTCATTTGGCAGTGTGTACATGTTTTCCTGCGTGCTTACTGATACATACTGACTGCAATCATAACCTAATAAGCATGTTTGTGTATAATTGTCACTTTAGGCCATGTAAGATCCTGCTGCTGTGTGCATGAACTGCAGGAGTGTATCGTCACTTGATTAAATACTGCAAATTGAATTAAAGACTAAACTATTATATTACCACTCATATCAAGTAAGATTTCAATGTTTTCAACTTGTGTTGCATCCTACCATGTAAAGGTAATAGACTGGTGTAAGTGTTAGGTAATCTGATGAACATTTTAGTCAATACTCAAAGAAGGTTGCTTGATCTTGTTATTTAAAGTCATTTAAAGTATTTAAATGATACCAACTTTTATACAGGCCCTATACAGGACTACAGATTGCTGGTGATTCCCCATCCCTGAAGAGATTAACAGTGGGGTATGAAGGTGGCTTGTCTCCACACAGTTCCCCGAAACCAAAACGGGCCAGTACTGGCAGCATGAATACCACATCCCTGACAAGTTGCCAGCCTGACCTTATTATTCACACAGGTGCCATCATGTCGCTGTTCCATCTCCTGCCAGCAGTGGAGTGTGAGGCTGATAAACAGGTTTGTTGCTTAATCCATTTCTTGGATATTATAGCCATTCAGCTTGTATGCATTACATAGCAATATTTGTGAAGTTTCTTTTATATTATAAAGGTTTTAAAACAACAAAGAGGTAATAAATATTTTCACCCATCAGTTTCACATGTGATTCTTATATGACAGTGAGTAAAAGTGACAGTCTTAACATGTGATTCTTATATGACAGTGAGTAAAAGTGACAGTCTTAACATGTGGTTCTTATATGACAATGAGTAAAAGTGACAGTCTTATCATGTGGTTCTTATATGACAATGAGTAAAAGTGACAGTCTTAACATGTGGTTCTTATATGACAGTGAGTAAAAGTGATAGTCTTAACATGTGGTTCTTATATGACAGTGAGTAAAAATGACAGTCTTAACATGTGGTTCTTATATGACAGTGCATAAAAGTGACAGTCTTAACATGTGGTTCTTATATGACAGTGAGTAAAAGTGACAGTCATAACATGTGGTTCTTATATGACAGTGAGTAAAAGTGACAGTCTTAACATGTGGAAAAGATACATATCTTATTAGTGGGTCATTATCAACAGAATTCATTTTATATACCAGTTCAAGAATACATGATGCATTCACAATTGCAAAATTAGATTTTCCCAGACACCAAGTCATCAATGGTATATGGAGAAATGTTATAAGGACAATGTTTGGTAAGGATAGAGTTATGCACTGTTAGAACAGAAGGAAATTTTGTAATGATCTGAACTCTTATCGGAATTTTCACTGCGGTGGACAAATGATTGTCTGAATTTGGAACAACCATTAAATTTTCAGTGTTTAAATCATGGTCTTAAAATGTTAAGAAAATGAAATATTTGCTCTTTGATTGGGCTTTTCAGTGAATAGGTCTAAATATGTGACCTACATGAAATATTAAAGGTAAATTAACTGTATCTCTTGGTTCTTCAAGCCTCTGTTTGCGTTGTTCAGTTTGAAGAGCTCTTCTTGTGTGGAACAAGATTTGCATGTTTTGCTGGTCTCAAACCACCTACCTAACATTAAATTTTTGTCACATGGCACTGTGTTCATTGGCAGTACATGCAGTAGTAGTATTGTTAGTCTAGAATTAGCCTGATGCTAGCCATATTGAGCACAACCCTGTCTGAAAATTGTGCCAGTTATCTGTGATTAACATTTGAAGACATTCAGCAGGTGAGTCATTTGGCTCAAATGAGGTTTTATTTTGGGTTTTATATTGCACCTTCTTGTTACTCTGACTAGAGACAACATTTAGAATTAAGCAGATAGCATGTTTAAATATATCTTGCACATTACTGCCAATGTAATTTAAATATTTATCATTTTCAATCAGGATGTCATCAACCCTTAGTAATGATATACAAATCATTTTGTAAGGTTTGACTTTTTCACTATCATGATATTGTACGTGTACCATATTTTTACAGGGTGGAATCCTATATTGTTTACTTTACTTTTCACCTTGTTTTGTCATTTTCATTTATTCATTATCCATACTAGCATTGTATTTTTTTCCTCATTAGATCTCCATGAACAAACAGGTATTAAAAGTTTAGTACAGAATTGAGTTTTTTTGTTCCTCTCCTGATTTATAGCAAATTGGACTCTTTGCAGTATTATATTTGTCTGTTTTTAGGCTACCTCTCTCTGACTTTACAGTTTTGACAGTTTAGCTCATTATTTACTTATTTATTTTCCTGTCAGCTGTCCTTGGATCTGCAGGTGTATCTTGCAGAGCTGTTAAAGAATTTGCTGAGAACAGAGCATAACCAACAGGTGATGTGTGATGCAGGCTTTCCTCATGAACTTCTGAACCACGGTAATGTCGCACTCACTGATGAGTCACATCCTCTTCATTCTGCTCTGCAACACATGTTTGAGAGACTGGCCTCCCAATCTCTGACACCTAGAGATCTCAGGTAATTCCTGAGTAGGAGATCAACATCAGTTATAGTAATTTACTCTTTCAGTACTTTAATATGGAATATCATGTTTAATTATATTATATAGCTGAGAGACCAGTGCTTCAGCTATGACATGTATTGATCTTTTGCAGATACACGAATTGTGAATTGGACCATTTGTTGAGTCTCAGGTTTCTAGCAATTACATACATAAAATACATATGTTCATATGAGCATGTATATGTACATACAACACATGTGTTCATATGAGCATGTATATGTACATACAATATGTATGTTCATATGAGTATGTATATGTACATACAATACATATGTTCATATGAGCATGTATATGAACATACAACAGATATGTTCATATGAGCATGTATATGTACATAAAATACATATGTTCAATTGAGCATGTATATGTACATACAATACATATGTTCATATGAGCATGTATATGTACATACAAACCAAAGTATTAATAGACACGTTAGCACAGATAATCCCCTCCCAGCAAGTACAATGCCTTACTATCCAGGCATGAGTAACAGCATACTGTTAAATTATGACAGATACTCCCAGCAATAAGTACAAAGCATAAATGTCCAGGCAGAAATGACAGTATAGTGTTAAATTATCACAGATGGTCCCCACCATGCAAATGCAAAGCTTAAGTGTTCAGATGTGAGTAACAGCATACTGTTACATTATGACAGATGCCCCCCACCCCAGTACAAAGCCTAATAGACCAGGTACAAGACACAACATACCATTACTTTATCATGGATGCCCCTCCCACCATTAAGTACAAAGTTTAATTGTCCAGAAACGAGTAGCAACATACTGATACATAATCACAGATGCCCCCTCCCCTTCAAGCCTAATTGTCTAGGCATGAGTAGCAACATACTAATACATAATCACAGATTCCCCCTCCCCTCCAAGCCTAATTGTCCACACAAATAACAGGATACTGTTACATCACCACAGATGGTAGCCCCTCCCCCAGATAATTATGAAGCCTAAGTGGTCCAGGCATGAGTAACAGCATACATTTTACATTACCACAGAGATGGCTTCCAAAGACACACACACACATGGTTCCCTCAGTAACTGCAAAACCTAAATGGCCAGACATGAGTGCAGCATACAGGTACATTAACAGATGCCCCCCCTACACAAACACACACACATGGTTCCCTCAGTAACTGCAAAACCTAAATGTCCAGGCATGAGTACTAGGATGCTATATTCTGTTTATTTTCTTATTTTGTATTGAATTTTAGCATTGAATAGTTGATATATTCAAAGAAGTTAATAATGTTATATTTCATGCCAGTGACTACTCTTATGCTTTCCGTGTGTTACTTTATGAAGGCAAGGCCTAACAGCCTTCTCTGTCAATTTTCAGGGATTTCTTGAGACTGGGTTCTCCTCTCAACTGTCGTCTAACTGATGACACCCCAGATGTGATCTACAGTCAGTTTCGGGAGAGCTGGCCCCTCAGTAGGGATCCCAGCCTGGAAGAAAAGAAAACCCCATATGAAGTGGAGAAAAAGCTACAAACAGCTGGCTGTCCTGTCCCACTCACCAGGGTCAAGTGTCTGGTTTCCATGACAACCCCACGTGATGCCAGAATGCATGGATCATCTGTGACTCCAACTTTTGTGGAGTTTGACATGAGCACAGAGGGGTTTGGCTGTCTTTATCTACCCAGCATAGCTCCCCAGGGCCCACCCACCCCATCAGTTGTTAGTGGAGTTGTAGGTGTAGCTGATCCCATTGTAATAGGAGGAATTGGGACTGGTAAGTAGACTCATTCAGTCACTCGCAATTCTACTGTTGCCAGTCACAGAATGTTTTGTTGAACACACTAAGTGGGTTAACTCTTTCACTACCTTTGTATTGTGAAATGACTTGCCACAGCTATTTGGAGGGGATTATTTTTATGATAAAGTGAAATTATAAATCATTTTTGTTCTGTTTATTTTTGAGGGAACTGAATTTAGTAAACATACTTTATTATGAATATGATGTGTATTACAATATCTTGTTGGGTTTGAGTCTTGGGCTCAGCCAATGTGGGTATGTGAGAAAGCTTGCCAGTAGCTTCTCGTGGGTCGGTGGTTCTTTCCGGGGTTTTCCCGGGTTCTTCCTCCACCATTTATACTGGCCGCCATGTATAGCCTGTCTTATGCTGAAAAATGGCATTAAACCCTATAACAACAACAACAACAAGATCTGTTGTTTTTGTAGGTAACCTGATGAGAAGGTTGAATCACTAAGCACTGTTAGACCATATCCAAGATGTTTGGAAACAGTGGCAACATGTAAAAGTGATTCAAAACTTTATGTTTGTAACTAGTTTATTCAGTCTCAGATAACAGTCATCATATGTTACTATTATATACTTTGATATTGTCTCGTTAACATCTGAACAAAATAGACCTTAGAGTACCTTTCTTTTTATATCTTGACACATGAGACATTTTCATTCTTCATTATGCATTTCTCTTCAGATATGTTTTCCAGTCACATTAACGTTCTGGGGATATCAACCTGCTGCCTCCCAAATCCAGCCCTAAAAACAAGATGAAAATTTCGTATTCATCTTTTCCATCTCAAAGACAAAGGGCAGTAACTCTTGCCCTTTCCTCCCCATTCCACCATCAGGTGTCACTAGCTTTTAAGCTTTACATGTGTATTTATACAATTACATTTTAATGAGTATCTTAATGGTCCATCCATCTCATCAGGTATACGGCTTTAGCTCTCTATAACTACTGAGATCTTAATAATAGATTTGTGATAGTTCTGTCCATCTCATCTGGTAGAAGGCTTCACAAGCACATTATATTGGAGATTTTAATGTTAGTCTGTCCATCCTACCATGCCAGCACCATCCGGACTGCCTTTTGCAGGGCCAGTAACCATGCTGTCCATACTTCGGTAAGCTGGTTGTCCATATACTGGTACAAAAAAATGTAGATGGCATTGTGTCATCGTAGCCACAGGAATGATTTAACCAGTGAATTGAAGCAGGCCATGAATAGGAGACTTCATGACAGGAGTTTGAATATACTCCTGAGCAACAGCTCTTCTCCAATCCAACCATGGAGAGGATGGAGTTAAATTTTAAGGCTTTCATTGAGTGATATGACTGGTTTTGCAGGCTTTGGAATGCCCTCCACCCCTACCCACACACATGATTATAAAGTCCACGCATTGGTCCACATTGATGATGAAGTTTCCATCCTTCTGGCCATTTCCCGTTAGAGAAAAATTTTGCAGCAGTTAAAATGTCTGCCCCACTTTTTTTTATAAGGTTGATAAAAAAAAAAAAAGAAAAAGAAATGTTTCTTGCCACATCAAAGCAGGTTTAGAATATTCTTGCCATGTCTTCAGTGTTGGATTTGGTCTCGTAGGTGATTTTTTTTACTGTTGGAAAAATCAGTCAGCCACGATGCCTGGGACTTCATGGGCCTTGTTGCTTGGGTCAGTAGCAGAGCAGATCACCATTCATTGGTCAACATGTTGATTGCCTCTGCCAGTTTTGACTTGACATGTTGTGATTGTGTTTGGGCTTCACATTGCTAAATCCACATCATGCTCTGGTTTTAAGGATGACTCCATTTGGCTTGCCATTGCTGGGGGCAAAATTGAAAGTAGCTTGGAAGCGGGCAGCCTAAGAATTACCCCTCCAATTTTCTACCATATCCTCCTTTTAAATACCAGTCATTCCTGCCACAACAGAAGGACTATAGGCAAGCTAAGCAAAAGGGATCTTTCATGTCCCAGGTGCCACTCAGATCTCAATATTATTCCAGCAGACCAGAGTCGAAACAGTCTAGGAGGCACTCTTACAGATGAGGTAAGAAACCAAGATTCTCCACCCTAGGCAAGCAGCAGCATGCCACTGACTTAATGCCCCCACTATCCAGTTTTCTGGTGTGCATCACACTGCTTCAATTTCAGTCACATTGGATCAGCCTATTGCCAAAAAATTAATGGATGTCAGATTTGGAGAAAGACAAAATTCATCAGTAGTAGGAACAGTTGCTTATCAGCAAATAGGCAGTGGAGATTGGATGATTACCGCAATCTCCAGGGTTCTATTCATGGCTGTTCTGTATAAAAAAGGACAATGACAAGCTGAGGCTGATCATAGAGCTGTCACCTCAACGAATTAATTCTTTTGCCAAGGTCAGGATAGAGATGGCGAGATCTATATGACCCTCCATAAAAAAGGACAACTATGCCATTAATCTTGATCTCACAGATGCCTACTTTCATGTCCCTTTCATCTTGCATCATGAAAGTTGCCTACTGTGACAAAGTTTACCAATTTCAATTCCTTCTGTTCAGTTGTAATATCAACTCCTAGGTCTTTACCAATTATAGATTTGCATTGTCGTCATGTTCCATTTGTCTTCCTCTATGGCAATGGTGGTATATCTGGATGACCTCCTCTAAAAAATATATGGTAAAAATGCTAATCTCCTCAAGGGAAGA
>JAECUM010018383.1:0-18370 GCA_016617855.1 Megalonaias nervosa | reverse complement strand
TATATATATATATATATATATATATATATATATATATATATATATATATATATATATATATGTTGTTGTAGATCTTGTAAAATAATAGAAACCCGAAATAATTAATGCACAAAAGACCTTACACGACTGGTAGTTGTAACGAATATGTTTTGCTAAGGTTCGTTCATAAATAACAATGACAGCGTCCTAACTTACATTTGATGACAAGATAAATACGATAACAACAGCAACAGCTTCCTAAGTTATATCTGGTGACAAGGTTACACGATAACAACTGCAACTCTGTTCATTAATTATGTAATTACAGGTGGTTCCCATCAAAGTGGTGAAGGTTGAGAACCAGATTGTCCCTCTGGAATCTCTCTTATACAATGCCACAAAGTTCGGAGAGACTGTGTCCAGTAACCTAGCTACTGAGATATCATGGTACCCATTCAACTCTGTGAATGAGACTGAGGCGCAGGAATACATCAATTCAGGCAAGGTTCCGGATGATTGGTCAGCGAGGAGGGATTATGTTTGGCTCAGGTAGGTTAACACGAAATTTTACTATACCTCTGGATTACCGGCATAACGTTCAGAACATCAGAAGTATGGAGAATCAAAATGTAGAATATTTGTCTTTCCTCGTACTTTGACAATGCGGTAACATTACGAATGACAAAGTGAGTTTTTTTTATACTATTGGGCTTGTTTTCATCGGTTAGAATAATAATATTAATATTATTAGGTTAAAATCAGTGTAAACAGTGTTAACAGCAGCGGTTAGTACCAGAATACTGCTGGTATCAATTATGCAAGTATCGATTATGAAATAAGAACAATAGAGTAAATAGTACGATAATGTAACACCGGCATACTGCTATTATCGATTATGAAATAAGAACAATACAGTAAATAGTACGATAATATAACACCGGCTCAAGAAAACCCAGTAGTTTAATTCCGCTGACCCCAGGAGAGGGATTTAAAACGGCAATTATCGGATGTGGAATTATTTCCCTTTTAGACCAGACTGCATCGCAACATTGTGAAGCTCAAAGCTCGAACTCATCATCGACCTTGTATGAAGTGTGGCTGATATAGGAAACAAACAGCAAGCAATCTTTTACACAAGTATTGCAACTCGTAAAGTGTACAATTGTGGGCTAGGTGTATGAAAGAGAAATGTGTACATGCATTATACATGTTGTTTATTCACTGAAAACGAAACTTTATAAAACAAAACTATATGGGTTATCTCCCTTATACCATTCTTTGTACAATAGACAGTGTTTTATATACAAGTTAATAATTGTTCTCAAGAAAAGACAATAGTTACCTTGTATATGCAGTTTTAAAAGTAATTATCGTTAACACGATAATTAGTATTAATAGTAGACCTCGTACAATCCTTCTACTAGTATACATTCTTAAATAACAAAACAAATGCTGATCTTGGGATACTCTGGCCATACCTTGAGAAAACCAATATTTATAATACCGCAAATGAGATGGGAGATAAACTAACAACATACACTAAACTGCTAACCAGGTATGCCAGCGTTCCTTTGGAATCAAAAGTGACTATTAGCCAGGGCACCAAAGCGGGTAGGACAGGATTAGATATTGGGTTATGTGTCTGATTACCCATGGCCGCATAACTACCGGTCTCCTCGGTTACCTTCATAGGCGGACAAACACCTTTCCGGCACCAAAGTTATACTGAGCCCTCCGGTATCAAGATTATACCATATTTTCCAATCACTCCTTCCGTCCTAATGTGCACTAGGTCGGGTTGTATGTAGGCACGAGCCTCTCACTTTACACGAATCCATTGGCATTACAGCCTTCACCGACCAACACACGAGCGGGTCTGTAACTCACTGACGGCCAAAAAATGAAGAGGTTGGACTTTAATTCTTGTTTGTCCATTGCCGAAGTAGTGAGCAAAATCAATTTTGCAGCTTACACTTTGAAGAAAATGTTTGAAATAACAATATCATGCACCTATTATTGCAACGGAAACCTTGATATCAAGCATACACAACACAAAAACAATATATATATATATATATATATATATATATATATATATATATATATATATACAAATAGTAAATTGAGAGTAAAGTGGTAGTGAGGCTATTAAATAAACTATAACTGAAACTTCTTTCACTTCTTGTGGCAATTTTTCAGCATTTCTTTTACAACCGAGATGATTTCCTTATAGGCCTGTCATAAATTACGATCACAGTTTTGTTTTAATAAACTTTAAAGTCGTCGCCAAAGTGAAGAAATCTTTAAAAATATTTAATTGATCAAGTGCTTATATTAAACTTTAAAACGTGCATGACAGTGCCGGGTGATGGTGGTTGATGGTGGAAGATGAACCAAGTCTTCACAAACTGACACTCAGAGATACTAGTTTTCTTCATATGTTGCGTTTACAAAAGATGCGCTGAATAAACAGTCTTGTATCATATTTTCATGAAGCTTTTACCACTGACAGAGTTATTATAGAATGGTACGTTTCACTTTAACATCATGTTCAATTTAGTTTCAATTCAACTATTTGAACTTTTGACCATACTACTCTCCCTCCACCCTACGATCAATGAATGTAGACATTATGTATCGCATAGACCTACAAAAGAGAAAACAAATGAAATGGGTCTGGGATATGTCTTGGTAGTTAAGGTATGGTGATTTTCTTGGAGATGTCTACATAATGTTCTGGTACCATATCTTTCCCAAACTCATCTACATTGAAGTAATAGTCCAGTCCCTATTTCTTCACCAAACCCCCACCCAAACAAACAAACGAATGCCAATTTTGGTATCATATATTACCAGTTCAATAGCCTCTGGTTGTCGCTCACTTTTAATTAAATGTCGTCTCTGATAATTATAATCTGAAAAATAGCTGTAAAGTACACGATTGATCATACATACGCAATCTGACAACAAAATTTAAAATAACACATCTGAGGAAACTTTTTTTTGATAAATTATGGTTTCAAATTAGCGAAATTACCCACAATTCCTTGGATAGCAAGTTATACTCTGGGCAGTGGCTGTTGCCAATTAATTTCTATTTGCTGTGAAACTAACAAGAGACTGAGCTTAGGAACAGTTTGGTCGAAAGGTATATTATCCATTTTTAAAAAATGTGCATGAATAATTCTTTGCAAATTAACATTTTCACAATAAACCTATAGCTCAACGACTATTTTCTTGTCTATCTGGAACTATATTAATGACACAACTGCGGTTTTACACCGAGAAAATGCAAACACTTACATTCGTGCATGGCGGTAGACATCATCGTTTGAAACGGGAGAAATGTACACATGCCTTTTACACGACTGTTTTATCCGCTACTTACCGGGTCTCAATTAATCCAAGTTGAGCTGTTGCAGCGTCACAACTGCTGGGGCTTATACTGTATCTGGCTTACTGGGTTATCTCCCTTATACCATACCTTGCAACAGTTCTTTCCGTGTATGTGCCTTAGTGTTATCGCGAAGGTATATAATTTATTATGGATTAATAAATCCAATTTTGAGTAATCTGACAGTTGGCTTTAAATGATACTTGAAATCGATAATAGGTACAGGTGACAATTTATAATTTGTGACAGACGAAATTGGATGGTTACTCGCACACACACACACACACACACACACACACACACACACACATGTGTGTGTGCGAGTAACCACATGTGTGTGTGTGTGTGTGTGTGTGTGTGTGTGTGTGTGTGTGTGTGTGTGTACTTCTTGGGTAGGAAATGTGTGTAAGTGTTTGTACTTCTTCTTGAGTAGAAAATTTATACACGCAATGTGGACAATATGACAAGATGACAGATATAGGTACATAAATTTGTGAAAACTACGTAAAAGTTATTCACGAACCATTTTTTCTTTTAAATGAATAATAACCGTTCAGCCAGGAAATATCTACACATTTCAGAACAATCAACGAGGCAGAGGTGGTTGACCAATCCTGGATACAGGGACCAAAATTCCTCTCGACCGGTGGGTCTCTGTCGGGATCCAATGTCACCGGCCTGCTTAGAGGAAAGGTTAGTGGTCAATGCTTTTTTGTCATGATTGGACACAAAAATTTTTCTTTTCCTGACACAAATTCAGATACACCAGTCGTTTAGGAATGACGTCATACATATAACGTGAACAGCTTTAAATGAGAAAATCGATATCAGGTAGGCTTGAGAATTTTTGTTAGAGATAGGTTCTATTATTTTTATTTTAACGGCACTTTTTATTGGCTATATCATGTGGAGGAAATGGAGCTAAATAGACGACACTTAGATGATTAAATGCCTTTGCCACTATGCACATGCAAGGTGTATACGTCTTCTTCAATACTAATTCCTTAATACACAATCTCTGTCTGTCTGTCTGTCTCTCTCTCTCTCTCTCTCTCTCTCTCTCTCTCTGGGCCATGGGTGGCCGATTGGTCTAAAGCGATCACCTTCACTGATCGCTTATATATCTCACCCCTTTCCACGCTGATAGAGAGAGAGAGACAGATTGTTTGTTGACTGTGGTGTTAGTAGTTTAACAGGAGCCTTCTACCACCGATGATTTTGTCCTCCTATCACGCACAAATGCCCATGTGTGAACGTTACCCAAAGGCGCCCTGCAAGAGGCAAATCATGTGGGGTAGAATACTTCAACCTAGAACAGTAATCAACACAACCCGCTATTATCATGATACTCAGTACGCGTTCTACAAGGTTCAGAAACCTCAAGGTCCACAATTAGTGCAGCGCGAGTACATACTTGATTTGCATTAATGCTTGTGTGGTCACAATCTTTCGCCGTGAGTGTAGCCAGAAACACAAATACATAAGCGAAAACATACGTGTATAAAGAAGTGAAGACTTACGCAAATACACATGAGTGAACCAATTTCCGCTTGGTAACAAAGTGACCGGGCACGACATTATCTTTGCACCGACCAGTTTGTGAGTTGCCTTACTCCATCAGTTCTTCCTTGACTTCTTCTTTAAACTCACATACGAACTCTACTCTCAGTCATTTGCATTCTTTTGACCATCGTTGTTCGATAAAATGCCTTATGAGGTTTTTTTTTGCAGTGAAGCATCTTGCTATTTCTGAAACTATTGTTGGTGTTACGATGTTATTTAATCGTATCTCAATATCTTCTTTGATTTCAGCTATGTTTTCATCCAGCGATTTAATGCCAGTACTATCTGGAGATGATCAGTTGTGGACTGTAGATCTCTCTTGCTAATATCAAAGGTTTTTATTGACTTAATACTTAATACTAATTAATCAGTTATGGGTTATATATCTCTCTTCTCGATATCAGGTGATTTTGCAGCTGGGCAACATTTGAGAGTATTCCATATTTGATACAAATTGCTTGAGCTGGTTCGTACATTTCTTGGACTTATATTGCAGGAATGGAATCATGGAGATATTGTATTTCCGCAATAGTCTGCAATGGAAGGTCTGTAAGGTTATTATTTATATAAATTTTATGTTAATAAAGAAATTACTCAACTTTTACTGCCTGTAAATCAACTTTCCCCCGGTTCCGTATCTTTGCTCGGATTTGCCGGTGGATTTCCATGTCCGCCAACTCTGTGCCAAACCCGGTCATGGTAATCGTTTTGAGCCGTGCCAGTCATACCAGTTACTATCGATATGATCTAGGAACAATTCCAATTGGAATACCTATAATAATTAACGCATTCGTGATTCCAGCCACAACAAAAGCCAACGGTGGTTACCGCGGCGGTTCCGCTATAGCATCAACAACCACACACGCGAGTTTGTATTTCACGAGCAGCGCCGTTCTCTTCACGATATCATATCGCAGCTTTTGTTCTGTTCTATTATTTTTCGAGTCGATAACATTGAAGGTCTGTAATTGTTCTTCCATTAATAAATTCTGTCATCATCGAGACTAATTGCTCAACAGGCTGACTTTGTTCAGATGCAATACATTTACACACTTCCATCCGAGTACTTCTCCGCGCTTGTAAAACAGTCATATGATCATAAAAAAATGTTCAGAGGGAATGTTTAAGTCTCCAGCAATTCTGCGTTCATTGAGTTAGCACCACGTTCATTTAAAAACACATCGATTACGCCTGGGTTTTTTTGTGTGCCTCTACCGATTGTTTTCGTCCAAGAACTGTTACGTGGACAAGTGCGTCCTTGTTGAATAACAGTCGAGATCTTTCGCTTCCGACTTGAGTCAATGATTGTTTAACATATTCGTTGGTGAATGTAACCGGGGTATATTCATCGGTGAATTTCACTTCATCATCGTAGAAACAGTAGTTGGCTGATTTCATGCCTGACGGTGGTGCATCGTTTTGACTGGCGTTTCCACCTGCTAATAATATGACTCCCAAGCTGGCCTGGAGTTGGTGTTGGTACATCAGGATGGTCCAAACGGTCGATTTCTATTTACCGTAGCTTTGGTTATATTTTAGCGTGTATGAGGGTCTGCTAACATCATTTTGAAACAGATATTCATCGACAAGTGGAACACTATTTCTATGTTAGCAGGACTTGTCAGCTGGTCCAACACCCTGTCCTCAAATTCTTCAACTTCATCACCTCTGTCAGAATCTATTACTTATATATAATAACAAATCTTAAACACAAACGCCAAAGACAGTTAAGTAACCGTCCGGATAAATGTTGATTTCTTCGATCTGAATTTCATATCCAGTAATTAATGAAGCTGACACTGTAAATGTAACAAATTCGTGACATATCAGTGCTTGTTTTGTAGACACGTGATATATGTTGTAGCAAATTCCCATATCGTTGATCATTTATTAGCATCGCTATTTCCGGTTATGAAAGATAATTATGATCCGGACTAACGCATTATTTTGACGTTTAAGTCTATCAAAACCATTGTCAAGAGAACTAAAAATAAGTCGGAATTTTGTTCAAGTTAAAGCATCACTGTGTTCCTGTGTTTCTTTGGTTAATATTCTTTTAAATATGGTCCATGAAGTTACTATGTTTGGTGGTGGGGTACCAGTGCGATCTTTATATCCATATATTGTTTCATCTGTGTATTCGCAGTACCGAAGTAATCTTTGATTAAAACAACCGACACACCAGAATCTCTGATTTCCTCGATTTTATTGATTTCGGCCAGATTCTTTGCGACGGTGACTCTCGGCATTACAAAGATATCTTGAATATCCACATTGGATGCTCGAAGTATTCCCGTTTGGTCTTCAAAATCACAAGCTCAACGTCAACAACGACCCGGATAGAAAACTCGACCAAATCAGATTTGCTAGCAAATCTGCTCAGATCCCCACCAGCGCCGCGTTCGTATTAGTAGACATTTCATATCGAATTAAGCGTCCTGTGTAACTGACAATGTAAAAATCGACAAGAGCGCGCAGTGTTGGTAAACGCTGGAGTGCATGCAATGCTATCACAACAAGACGTCAGTCCAGCCTAGTTTGCAACGGCAGAGTCTAATAAAACAGTGGTAGTCGTCCCCAACTCGGGTTAAGTAATCAACAAATTTATGTGGACGTGCAAGCCGTAAGAGTAACAAAACACAAAATATGTTTAGGCGTTATCAAGTGTGAAATCCAGTGAGTACCAGGTCCTGTTGATGAAACCAGGTTAACTGGGGGGGCTGGATCTATTGCTCGTGGGCTTATTGATGCAAGATCGTCCCACATAAAGACACCAGTGCGATTTTTGACTTCCTTTACCACAGCAAGCAAATCTAGCTTGGTCAATGGACGTGTGATTTTTGCTAGTTGCACATGGTGGGCGGAGACATCTGCCTGCGGATATTCTGTGAGATGTCCCGAGTATTCGAAGACTTTTGTGACCCACCACTTTTTAGAGCCATTCCGGATGTAGTTCCGATAGTCCCTACCGCGGCCGCTTTTGCATCCGCTGAATTTGCCGCCGCTAACAAAGCTGCAATCGCTACGAGGACTAGAAATATTCCATCAGTCTTTTGCATTTGTGTCACCTCTGACGTCTAGTTTGGCCGCATTAAGTTGATCACGTTGTGTTTGGGTCAGCCACACGGGAATACTTCCAGTTAACTTTACCGGAAAGTGCTTCTATGTGACATCGCAATTGTTTCCTATTGCAGTCTTTATTTTCGCAAGCTGCTTTGGGCTAAGACAAACCTTAACTTCGCTATAGGACACTATTATTGGAAAACGTAACAGGATTAATTACGAATTTTCCACAGGCGAATCAGAGTCTCAATCGACAACCCAGCCCACCCAGCCCCCAAGAGGATCACACCAATGCATCAGTAATTGGGGATACCGGCCGGATTAGTAATACGTTCATGAAAGTATTAATATGCCACAGACCGCCTAAAATAACTCGAGGTATTGCAAAGGAAAATAATAACTGGGGTAAAATGTACGAAAGTCCTGCTGAAAATCTGCAGGCCTGTATAAATGTTTTGATGCCAGTCCATGTACCACAACAGCTTGTGATGTGCACGTGCGACTTGATTGTCATTAATGTTAAGCAAAACCTTTTCGGTTGGTTGTGGCCGTTTAACCAGAAAGAAACTTCAGACACTTCTGGCTTGCTAAATATCACCGATCTAGGGGTTCGTTCGTCAGCTCCAGCTACATTTTTAAACGCTACCAGTACGTGTGTTTGGTGCGTTGAGACCATGTTGGGTACATATCGAACCTGTGGTGTGCGCTAGCAACGAAAGCATCGACGCTGTTCTAACAGCATAGCCTATAACAAACGTGATTCCGTGGTTAATGAAGGGATTAGCGCTGGCATCCACAGTGTTAATGTTGATAACTCAACATTGCCATTAGCGGCACCACCATCACGCCAAAGTGCATTGTCGGTGCTGCTATTATGGGTTAACATGACTGTATGTCTAACTCCTTCAATAATTTTGCGAATATGTCTGCAAACCCCAAATATGTGAACGCAATTGTAGTTGCACACGAGACCATTGTCAAGCCCCCATGAAGTTCTTGTCGATACTGTAAAAATTCAAGATTAAATTTGTTGTTCGCGCTCAAGACTGCTCGAGGTACATCTGTGGCAGTTTTGTCTACTTGATTTTGAGACCGCCCAGTAGTATACGTTTTATGATTTGCAGTATCGGATGAGTCCTCACAAAACGTCATAGACTGGCCACCGGATCTCGCATAATCGTCGATGTATCTGGCTGGTCCAATAATCGTCGTGGCAATATCAACGTTGTCAATAATTGCTTCTGTTTTCTTTGCATCAACAAAATAGCGTACGGTGTTAAACAACGCCATGATATAATTGTTCACAAATCCTATCTTGACATCACCACCGTAATCATTATTGTCGCCCTGTATCGGTTCTCCCTCAATTTACAAAAAGGCCTCACATTTTCATAGTCGTTGGTGGAAATGCCGTCATGAGACAACGATGAATGGAATGTCTCGATCTGGGGCAAATGAGTTTCAGTATGTCTTTTCAAGTCGCTCATGTGTTCGAAAGGGTAGAGTCCTTTTCTAATTATCAACTTCAGCTTGTCTCGGTTAGCGGTACTCTATCGATTGGGGAATTTGAAGATTTCTGCATAAAAATTAATGACTAGCTTGTCCATGATGGAATTCAGAAACTATAACGAGTCAATGTACTGCAGCTGACCCAGCCTAAACGTCATGTAATTTTCCATGTTGCTGGGAATTACGCTTATGGGCGCTTTTGATGTTGTAGCGATTCCGTGCATAATCAGCTGGCCATCATATTCATTCAGGTTCTGATGTTCCACAGGGATTTATGTTTTGTTTTGTTTTTTTTTTAAATTCGCTGCTGTATATTGTATGCGTTATGTGCGGCTCGTCTATACATGCCAGTAATGTGACATTGATTGCAGACTTTTGCATCAGTGGAGATAAAAGCGTGATCGCAGATCCAGCCATGAGTGGCCGCGGAAAACTCGCCAGTGCTATCGTTAGTCGTAATCATGTCCGTGGGGAAAACAGCTGTGATCTGATACATTTCGCCCTAATTTTAAGAGGTTTAGGAAACACTTCAACTGAGTCCTGGTCACTATACAACAACGGCGCCTCAGTTTGCCCTCCACATGTGACTATAGTTTAACAAAACCCGATTCTCGTACTTTTTTGTATGTTGTTGAATGATTCTCACTGTATTGTTAAGACACTGGAGGTTCGTGTAGATGATGTAAGGTACGTTCGTTTTTCGTTGCACAGTAGTAAATTTCAGACTGTTGTTACCTGGTTCTGGCATGATAGTGCGTTGCAGCTTTTCACTGATTCCACTTTTGTAAAAGTTATACTGATTGAGAGTAGCTGTTAGGTATTATATAGCTGCATGCAACGTCAGAATATAAATTTCCTATCTACTTACTTTCTATGCCTGTACTGTATTCGTTGACAGTTTTTTATTTACATGTAATGGTATATCGACTCTGGACTGTGCAACAATAACAAATCAATATTAAACTGTATATATATATATATATATATATATATATATATATATATATATATATATATATATATATATATATATATATGCATGCCTTTATTCCAAACCAATACATTAACAGTTACGCCAGGATAAAGTCGTTCAAATCTAGTCATGTCAGCAATATGTATGAGAAACTCGAGGTTACCAAGGTGTGGTTTGATTTTTTAAGGATGGTCATGGTTATAGCTTGTAGAATACAACGCAGACAAGAGCTCCTATTCAAATCTTCGAGTGCCAGCATTGTTTACATTAATTACAGCTCGCCGTGGAATACATGATGGTGTCGAAATGTAACTTAATGTACGATCCGAATTAACCGGTAAATATACAGATGAACGTCGGTAAATCTGCTTACAGTCCATCCAGATCCTGCACTGGTGAATTTTTCCAAGGTCTCAAGAACCCGTGCAAAAGCTTTGTATATTCCATCATTAAATATCTCAGCGTCATTACGTTTTACGATTACACGAGGATCGCTATGAATCCACGGAGTTTTTAAAAATTTTACATGGTTCGTTAAGTTGCATAGTCAAATACACATAGAGAATAACTGCCACCGGAATTTTCTTAATCCTTAAAAAAAAAAATTATTGTACAGAGTGAAACCAACAAGCTGTCATAATGTTAGCTAAAGTGGTGAACTTAATTTTAAATCCTAGCCAAGAACGGCTAGAATCCTTGAAAAAGGACGAATTGCTTCGACTTGCCAAACAATATGATCTTTCGGAGGGAAAGCCTTCTTTATTAAAACAAGAAATGAAAGACATCTTGGTTCAATATTTGGTACAAAAGAATATTTTGATAAAAGTGCTTTGAGTTTGATTGGTAAGTCCGAATCTGGCTCTAATTTGCAAATTATGGAATTGAAATTAAAATACAAGAATGAAATGAAGTTAAGAGCATGAACTTGAAAAAGAAGGAAGAGAGAGATAAATTAAAAAAGAAGAAAACGAAATGGAATTGAAAATGCAAAAGCAGGAAAAAGAAGGAGAGAGAGACAATTTCAGAAAGAAGAAATCCAAATGAATTGCAATTACAAAAAGAAGAGAGAGAGAGAGAGAGAGAGAGAGAGAGAGAGAGAGAGAGAGAGAGAGAAAAATGCAAGTACAATTAAAAGAAATATAAATGGCAAGTAAAAAGTACTCCACTTATGAAAGTTCAGCTTTTGATGTTACAAAAAATATTTGATTGGTATCTCCTTTTAAAGAAAAAGATGTAAACCAGTATTTTTCTCTTTTTGTAAAAAATAACAGAGAATTCAAAATGGCCAAGAGAGCGCTGGACTTTGTTATTACAGAGCATACTTATTGGCAAAGCTAGTGATGTATATACTTCACTATCAGTAGAAGCAAGTGCTGATTATGATCTGGTCAAGGAATGTATTCTGAAGGCTTAAGGTTTGGTACCTGAGATATACCGCCAGAGGTTTTGGAATTGTAAAAGCGAAAATAGCCAAACCCATGTCGAGTTTGCTAGAGAAAAAGAACAATTATTTGATCGGTGGTGTGCATCTAAAACGACTGAGAAAAATTATGACAAACTTAGAGAACTCATATTAGCCGAAGAGTTCAAGAACTGCGTCCATAGTGACGTCAAAATTTCCCTTGATGAAAATAAGACAGATGCTTTAGTAAACGTTGCTCGTGCAGCTGACGAGTATTCCTTGGCTCACAAAGTTTCATTTGTCCATAAGTCTTCCTCTCAGCAAATGGTTATAGGAAAACAAATCAGTCTCAATCGAGTATTTACAAATTTCAGTCTGGTGCAACTAATCGGAATCCAGCGTCTGATAAGACTGTGCAGAAATCGTTATCTATTCCTACTTGCACTTACTGCAAGAAAATTGGGCACGTTATTTCTGATTGCTTTTTTAAGTTAAAAATTAAGCAAGAGAATAAAGACAGAGCAGTTCCAAATGCTCTTGTTTCTCGAAGGTCAAGGTCATGGTCATATATTGGAAACAATACATTTGTGGGGTCAAACGAACCCCAATCACAGTCTGATTTTATTATGGAGAATTATGAACGATTCATGTCGAAGGGTTCTATATCACTTATTGGTGATTTTCGACCAATCCTATCTCAGTTAAAAAAATATTAAGGGACACAGGAGCTTCTCAGAGTCTTTTATTGTCAGGTACTTTGCCTTTGCCTGAGAAGTCTTCTTCTTCTGAAAGTGTTCTTGTTCAGGAAGCAGAGTGCGATTTTATTCAAATTCCTCTCCATAATGTTAATTTAACATGAGACTTAGTTTCAGGGCCATTGACTGTTGGCGGTGTGAGTTCTTTACCCATTGAGGGTGTTCATTTATTGCTAGACAATGACTTAGCTGGAGATAAGGTTGTGGGTTATCTATTTGTAACTGACAAGCCTTTTTTGGGTCAAAAGTTTGATCTTATTGAAAATGAAATCCCTGATTTATACCCCGCTTGTGCAGTTACTAGAGCAATTGCAGAAAGAGCTCTTAAGAGTGAAGTTGATTTTAGACTATTCCTTTGGCTGACAAATGCATTGGTCAGGCTGTTGATGAGGTCACTTGTGGTCCTGTTAATGATCAATCAAAAGGTGTTGATCCTCTTTTGACCACTCATTCTCTTATGTCTAATCAGGGTGACAAAAGACAATCACTTATCGTCGAAAAGGAAAAGATCATGAGATCTCGTTCGGAGGGCTATTAACACAGCTGATACTGCAGTGGCACCTTTGAGGTATAGACAGGAAATTCTAAATATAGCCCATGAAACTCATTTGGCTGGTCATTCGGAAGTCATTAAGACTTATCACAAGGTCTTACATCATTTTTATTTGCCGGGTATTAAAAGTGATGTTTCCAAATATTGTAGATCTTGTTTTATTTGTAAATTGGCCAGTTTTCAGTTCTTTGAACTATCTTTTGGACATGTTATCCATGGACCACTGGAGGTTTTTAAAGAAAAACTTCTTTTAACAGAGGACTTTGACATTAATCTCTTAGATTATGTCTTTGATTATGTCTCTTGCCAATACTTCAAAATCCTCTTCAAGTGAGATATTATGGTTCTTATAAAGTTAAAAAGAAGGTGATTTAGATTAAATCAACACTCCTGCGAGGCAGAAACGGAAATAACTCCGCCACCAGTTATAAAAGTATTTTGCAGGAGTATGTTGAAAGTGCTCATTATTTGGACAATAATATTATTCTGGAACTGTTATACATTATTCGAAAGAATTCTGGACAACGCCATCTTGACATCGTCACGGTTCATGTAGGACCAGTACATTTCCGGTATTGAAATCATATGGGACTTTTCATTCGTTGAGGACTTTCAAAGACTTTTATAAGGACACATTAGGATTCACTTCATTATGCTATAAGTTCCTCTCACATTTTTCATTTACCACTTTAATAATTCAAATGTTTATTGAGTTTTACAAAACCTGTTGGTTTTTATTTTTTTCTGATGTTTAAGTTTGTGACCGTAGAGTTGTAAAACTTTCATCTTACAAGGGCATCTGTGGGTAACATTTGCACGTGAGCATGTGCACGTGATATGAGAACAAAGCCATAGGTGGTAGAAGGCTTTAGCCTTGTTCAGTAAAAAATACAAAACCGCTGTTATCTTACTACTAACCCCACAAACAAACAATCTTTCTCCCCTTCTCCATCTTTGGCGAAAATACAGATATTTGATCTATTAATGTAGCTTCTGGTTTATGAAGGAGACAGGATATGCACCTGACATGAATGGTAAATGTATACGTTTTGATTGTATGTGTATAGCTTGTGTAAAACGGTGACAAACAAAATTTCCTCTGTCCTCAGGCCGCCCTTGACCTTGCGAGATCACTACCCTCAGTCACTCATCACTATCTGACAGACTCCTTCCCCTACCTGAAGCCGCCTCGTTTTGGATCTGAGACGAGTACCGCTTTCATGATCACCATAGATACCACATATAAGCGTCCCCTTGCTGCCATACAGGTACTTGTTCCTTATTCCTATATTATTCCACCTAAGCAAAGGAAATTATTAAAATAATGTGTGTCTTAAAATGCAATATCTTTCTTTGCACACAATATACTAGAACACGATGTAATATGTGTTATTGAAAACAAGCTTACTTTTTTAATAGTATTTCCAATATTACTAAAATTATAATAAATTATAATTATACCAGGAAATTTTCTAAAGTGGTAGATGTCTTATAATTATCGACGTGTATTGTTTTGTCAATAAATATTTAGCAGAAATAAAACAGTGAGATCAGTTTGTAACCTTCTTAAGATGAAATGAATTGTACATTCATGCATGAATCACGCCGTTTCGTAAATCAGGAAGTACTTTAAAATGTTAAAGATTCATTTCATCAATTTATTCTGTAACTTTATTCACACACACACACACACACACACACACACACACACACATTCTTGTGCTGATACTCAACTTTTATTACGAGCGTTTTCTCCTGTCAGTGGAATACGTAGTTGAATACATTATTGAAAGATTCAGCAAGGACTAGGGAGATGGACCACTAGATATGGTAATAGAGACGTCGGTGCTCGTGGTTTTCTAAATGGGTAGTGACTTGGCATCTGACCATGGCGAGTGTTACAATATCCTGAAAATGTTTAAGACTAAGTAAATAGGCAATTTAGAAGAAACCAAATCTCAATATAGGTCATATCTAAATAGAAAAATGCGTTGGAATTTCACTTATTTGATATTGAATTTAGTATATTGTCTGGAATAAGTAACCTAATCACGGAATTTTGGGGGATAACGCGCATTTTTTTCCTGTATCACTACCTTATTTGCAAGCATTATTAAGTTCTGTGTCTTGGAGATTTTGTTCCAATGTTTGGTTTAAGTTCCTCGAAGACAAGAAAACAATCACCGAAGAAGCGAAGCTATAAATCATTGTACGCTATATTTGATGGGTTGTAGGTATCGTACATTTTCTAGAGGCTGTTTTACTCTTTATAGAGGCTGTCGTTCACTTTCGTGTTTTTCTTCTATTTTTCGGGGGAGGGGGGGGGGCAGGGCATTTCAAAACGTATATTTTGTTTGGGTGTTAACTAGTGGTGTTAATAATAAAAACCAACACACGACCATGTAGAATCCCTGAACTGACGCATCTCAATCCATAGTAATTATCTGTTCCAAAAAGTTTGTCATTCATGAGCTATTTGTCACCATTTTGCGCGTCAGTTCAGCTAATTATTAAAAAACAATTGTTAGGTTATTTATTGTAATAGCTCATAAAAAATGTTGGCGTATTGTCGTTTCGCCTTAGTCAGTTGATTGAGTGGCGTATGCATTACCTGGTGGCAAGAGCAGGTACATTAACATTGTTTTTAAGAATGTGTAATTAAGTTTTGAAAAATATATTAAGTAGTTAATATGAGGCACTTGAGCGACAGAGAAGACACTTGAGCGACAAGGGGGTTTTAACTTTGTCGTGGCACTTCAGCGTCAAGAAGATTTTAACATCGTTGAGACACTTGAGCCACAAGGGGAATTTAACATGGGAATAACACTTGAGGTACAAAAGGGTTTCTAGGGACAAGAGGGTTTTTGGGGACAAAAGGGAATGGGTAAGAGTTTTAAGGTGAAGTTGGAAGAAAAAAAACACATACGTACATGCAAAAGGGAAAGGGTAAGTTTTATGAGTTGTAGTTGAAAAGAAAACATAGACATACACAAACACACAAAAACACACACATAAATGCGAAGGGGAATGGGTAAGGATTTTAAGTTGGAGTTGTCCACACACACACACACACACACACACACACACACATTGTTACTGTACCGAGTGACGGTAGAAAGGACGGTACTCTATTCTGGAGAATGTGTGTTTAATTGAAAATACCATTCTGATCATTGAAACAGTTATTTAGGAGAATATTCATATCTTTTCGCAAATAGAATGGTTAAGACTATGACGATGCTCTCTAGGGTATACAAATATAGCAAAGAAAAGCATATTGAGGCCAAGGGCTATCGCACATCTATCAGAGACGTACTGTTTTACAAGTTTGTCAAAATACAAGATTCAAGAAAAAATGCAAGTGAAGGTTTTGGTAGGAAACTAAAAGCCTCAGAGCCAATAATCCAAGACGACGAAAAAGTATTATAACAATTTACTCGGATGACATATTGTTTCAACAAACCCTTGTTTTCTTTAATCTTTATTTTGTTTTCATTTCCAGTTCATCATTGAATTCACTGAGAAACAGATTCGTAGTAATGGTACAACTCCAATCAATGCCCTTCTACCACGCCTTGTGATGAACAGTGACTGTCATATCTGTCCGGCCAACTCTAATATCCACCCCGACAACAGCACCGGTCGGTCGATGGTGATCGACTTCCTTGCCCCACCTTCACAGGCCGGATACTACGATATTTCACGAGAGGTCTGTCCTCCTGTCTCTTGCACTGTGGTGTTTTGTTTTATCTCTGGATACTCACTGTCCGTTCGCATAACTTGTTACCTTCTTTTATTTTTTTTTTGTTTCTTCGCCCCTTTTTGGGGCATTTTATTGGTTTTTTGTTCAAAGCCTGATTGTATTTACGTTCTAATAAGGCTGGGGGGAAAAACTTAATCTTCTGAAGACCTATTTGTATTTATTCTTAGAGGTTGTTCACGTTCTTTCATATTACTGTGGAAGGGTGATATTTTTAGGGCAACTGAAAATATGCAAAATGTTGTGCCCTATGTCAATCTGTAATGTTACCTTTTACAGTGTAAATCACGACACAGTCCTTAGAAACGTCCTTGTGAGAGCTACTATATTTCTTTCTTTATTCACATTTCCTTACACCTAATGACTTAGCCTTTTGAAAACTCACAGTCCCACGTAAAAGGAAGCCAAACAACCATGCTGATTAATATGGTTTTACTTTATTTTGAGTACACTTCGATCGTAATTTTGTTTGTTTTCAGCCTGTACAATTAATTTTATTCATTGAGATATTCACTAACATGTTTGATTTTGTTTAATGATTATATATGTACGTATGTATTTATTTATAGTTTATCTACAAGTTCCGTGGAGATCTTGTCCGACCACACTGGGCCAAACGGTACGACAACATACCCGGTATCATAGACATCATCCGGGACGTGTACGGGAAAGGAATACAGAAGTTTATTAAGTCACGTGAGGACTACAGGATCGATCCATGTGACCTCTTCATGAATAAGTTTTTACAACAAATCTTTGGACGATCTAGAATTTGTTGACAAGTTTTTAAATTGTTGAATTTCTATGAATTATTAAGCTTAGGATCATAATCCAAAATAGTGTCAGTGTCATGCAAGTTTATTCTTTTTGTGCCCGCAAAACAGCCAAACACCTTTTACAATTTTAGGCATTATTATTGTATTGATCGGTGTATGCTCCATTTCTTAACTAAATCACGCTCATATACGAATTATAGTATCAAAATTATTTCTCTGATATGATTATGTTTAATATGCATAACGACACGGAGAAAGATACGTATCGTTTTGTAAAATCATTTCTTCTGCTTTTTATTTTCTTTCCTTGCATGATCCACTTGATTTTACAGGTGAAAATCGCGCACGCCTTTAAGAAAGACTTGCAATGGCATGAAATTTATTATGCTGTTACCGTTTATGAATTAGGAAGTATGAATCAGAAATTGAGATTTGTTTAAAGAGTGGCGTTCTTTTCATTTTGGAATCAGTATATATGTCAAACTATTTTTGTGTGGTATACAGTGTTGCTGTAATTTATTTAGTAAGCAAGCAAATTACTATTATGCGCAGTGGTGACTTACATGAATTTTATTTTCGACTGTACTTTCTTTAGGAAGTAGTAAATACACACACATTCTTAATTGAAATCCATGTATGTATA
>JAECUM010018382.1:0-39685 GCA_016617855.1 Megalonaias nervosa | reverse complement strand
CACACACATACACACACATACACACATACACACACATACACATACACACACACATACACACACATACACACACATACACACACATACACACACACACACATACACACACATACACACACATACACACATACATACACACATACACACACATACACACATACACACACACACATACACACACATACACACACATACACACACACATACAGTTTACTGCATGTCATTATAAGGAAGGTGGATAGAGTTGTGGACGTATCAGCATTATTGAAGCAGTGTTGTGTTAAGGTATATTGAAATACATGTAAATTCAAATTTGTCAAAAATTTGATTTTCACACTATAGCAAAGATTTTCTTCATCGGTGCTAACATAATTGAGACTTTATAACATCGGGAGAGTTATCACATGGTGAACTGTTAGTATTTAATAAGGTGATGATGGTATTAAGCAATTCATTTTGCTGTTTATTGGCACGTGAAGAATTCAAACAATATTGTGTTATTTAGCCTTGAGCTGCCAAGTATTACAGTTTAGGAGAAAAGTATATCCAAAATCAGTGGACGTAGATTGCAGAAATAGAATTTGACCTTAATGGTGGATGTTAAAGCTCATCGTGCATTGCCTGTAGACACCCAAAATGTCCTCAGATATTCACAGTCTTAGATCAGAGACAACATCATTATGACAAGTAATCCCAACGGGCCAACTTAAATCACTGTGGCATAGCAGCTTTGCCACACGATAGTTGGTCCTATAATACGTTAATGTTCAATCAAGAATAGACGAACATTGAAAGGAAACCTCATTCCTCAGCAAAGCCCTCTGGAGAACCGACCACCATTTGCACGACACTAAATCCCATTTTCGTTGTCTATAATTGTCGAAAGCAAGAATATCCTTCGGGGGAAATTACATCTCAATGCAATTATAAAATTCTCATAATCTCTAATCATGGTATTTGTGGTCATCGCGATTGCTTTGAGCTATACTAGCTGCACTGAGATCAGCGAGACAGACCACCGCTCTTGTCTTTTCACATTGAAGATTGTACTTCATGAAAGGGAAGATATTTGACACTTTATATCCTACGAATGATGCCAAAATATTGTATGTGCGTTTCTTCAACTCTTTAAATGTAATCCATACCATTACCATTCATAGCTGCAACATGATTTCTAACATAAATTTATACTTGGGTTAAATTATGCTTATCAAACACCTCTGATCGAAAAGTGACATGAAGTTCTGTATTCATCAGCAGGTTAATTAAACTGAATTTCCCATGCATACACGCAATTTCCATTGTCTATTGGAAGATGAGATTTTCATCAATAACTTAAAGAGACAACAAGAAAATCATACGTGTAGAAAACTGGCATACCAATTCACTCACTCAGCTATCCTTGAATCCATAAATTTTACTTATAGCAACAGTAATAAGCTACAATTATTATGACTAGAGATACTTACGTATTGATCAATTGGTATCCGTGTCTTTATATACTACTCAACCTATAACTGAGTCTGTACCTATAACCAAAAAATCCGCCCAAATATATCAATGTTCCTAAATCGTCCAGTTCCTTGCTAAGTATAAAAGGGTCCAATGCACACATAGCGAAAAGAAGTATTGGTAACTATTATTATATAAACAATAAGACATGCCGTTGTAATCTTCGCAATGAATCTAATCCACCTGATTCACTCCAATAATCCTAAATCTAACTGATGGTGACTCTGATGATTATGATGATACCAACCACTAATATCTGGCATTAATATAAGGACATATATATGACCTACGTCTAAGAAATATTTAACTTAATCATAATTGTATAAGTGTACATTTGACAGCTTTAATAGCATTTATGTTGTCATTCACATCAAGTGTAAGGAAAGGATAATCCCATATCTGGGTGATGATACTTATATATTGTTACTTATATATTGTTACTTATATATTTCGTTTGCCAAGTTTGAGGTGACAATATTCTTCCGAACGATTTATGTTTCTTTGATAGTTTTGGAACCAGTGAAGTAAGGAAGTAGAGACATAGCAATAGCAGTCTCCCGAAAATTAGTTTTGAAAATGTTTATTTTGAAAGTAATTTAATATATAGTATGTAAATGATTAAATTTAAACAAATATGAAATACTACAACTTAGTCTTGTCCAGCAACACAATTTAATATCACGGACGTACTCAGAAAACATAAACATCTACTACTTGGCGGATGCGCATGCGCAAAGTTCTCATCTGGTACTCTTTGCATTGCTTTCTTATCCTTGTTGGTAAAGACACCGATTAATTTGTGTTATCATGAGTATTCTTACGAATGAATTATATTTTTTCATGAGAACACAAACACGTATCCCACAGTGCCTGCCACTTACAGCTAACTTGCTTAGGTTAATCGCTTTCGTTTTGCCGTCTTCGAAGTTTACACAATCATTGATTAGTAAGAGTGTATGAGCGTGCTAGAAGATATGTGTGAGTAATTCTAACAACTTATCTAAATTGTCAAATGGGTTTAAGATGGCGACTTTGTCCTTTCTAAAGAATCACTTTTTATTGTGGGCCCTATTAATATATCCACGTGGGACAGAAGATGATGATGTAATCGGACAGTTCCTATATTCTAAGTCAAGTGCAATCTTTGTTTTTCCACAATATGTCACACCATATATGATCATTTTGTAAGCTTCTCGTAGCTAGGTCGTATTTAAATGTCACAATTAAATATCATATATTACATAGTTTAAACCTTCCACATGGTGTGCATTTTTAATTTTTATGACTCACGCTAACTGTTTAGTATAACCATTGTATTGAGTAAATTCTTACCACATATGTTGGTTAACGTTGAGCTTGCGTCTGTTCATAATTAATGTGATGCATGTTTCAATATCACACATCGGGAAAATAATTTCCAGGATGAAGGGATATATTTTAGATTGGTCCCCTATTTTGATATACCAACATATATTGCAAGTTTTGAATATCTCCGAATTTCTTCCGACATTATTTACATCTTTGCATTGTAGTGTGCTTAGTATTTAGAAGGTCGATTTCTAATCCTCAATACTATATTTATCCTTTTAGAGAAAGCAGTAAAAGTTAAAATGGGCACGCTTTTCTTAATCTCAGTGATTATGTAATTATGACATTGCTTAGTCTTCAATTATTTTATTATATTCTTCATGTGAGTTCAGTTGTTGTTGATTCGAGAAACATTCTTGGAATTTGTCATTTTGAAACTCGCTACAGGCATTGATGTCCGTATTATTGTTTTTCTTCTTCTTCGAGGATTCGAGGAAGTTATTATGTACGCATAACACTCACAAAACTGATGACCAACATATCGACAAATGCTAAAGTTGCCAAACATTTCTATTTTACATAAGCGAATTCATTTAACATAGAATACATATGACCAGTTTAGTTGAGATATTCACGTGGCAATCATTAACAAAGTATGTATTCTTCCTGTTGATTTGCAGATAAATGTGCCGGCTTGCGTTATCGTGTGTTCTTCTAAAATGAAATCATATGCAATGATGTTATATGAAGTAGTTATTAATGCCTATGTTTTTTAGTTCTGTATGCTTTTGCTGGTCGTTGAAAAGCTATATTGTAGCTCCTATGAATTATTGCCTGAAAAGATAAACTTTGGAATATAACACCTTTGAAATAAACACCTTTGGAATATAACACCTTTGGTAAACCCTCAATAGTTACCATTATCTTATCTATAGCATTGATAAATTGTTTTTCTGTATTGGTCTTTTTTTTTGTCTTACACAGTATGAATATACATTTAAGACTCATACATAGAGAATCTAATACGACATTTTGCATTAACATTCACATCAAATATTCTCTATCTGGTGATGTTGTTATAGACGACAAGTATACCAGTTCTGAAACTTGTGGTGATACAGAAGACAGGTATGCCAGTTTTGTATCTTGAGAGGCCGATGAAGACAGATATGCCACTTCTGTATCAAGAGATGTCGTAGAAGACCGGTATGCCAGATATATACAATAGTACGCTTAGCCATCAATTTAAGATATGACGGTATCATGCTTTAGACAAATATATTCTAACTCAAGCTAAAAAATGATACTTGTTTCTTTGTTTAATTCAATTTTGAATCTATCCGTCTCCTTCTAAATAAGATTTAATAGTATCAGTTTTTCACATAATGCTAAAAGTCCTTTTATCATTTTCAGATTAAGTTATTAATACTAGTACTGACTGTAAGATATTTATATTCATGATCTTTTTTAAAAGTATCTTTTTCAATTTTTTAACTTTTCCCATATTATTAAATCGTCCCCTAATCCTTGCAATCTGTTATCCAATTCGTTAACACTACTATACTAATTCCATGAACTTAAGGTTTACCAAATTCAACTTTAAGTGGATTTTTCTATGTGGGTGAAGTTACTTTTTGTACCTTCATTTCATCTGTGATTTGGTCTTGCTTTCTACGATTTAATTTGCAAATAATGACAAATGAAGATAGCCGTAGAATGAAGTCTGCTAGCAAGTTAGGAAACATCAATTTACAAATTAGAAACCATCGTATTGTTTCGAACTTTAAATTTTGCCAATATTGAATTTCAGCAGGGTAAACAAATGAAGAAGAAGATATGTTCAAAATTCCAAGTTGGAAAAGGTATCAACGAGTTCACAAAAAACGGGTTTTCAAACCTTGTCAAGTAAGTACAGTGGGGCCCCGGCTTACGAACGCCCTGGGTTACGAATGATCCGGGTTACGAACGCCAGGCCGGCCAAAAAAATGACTCGGGTTACGAACGGTGACTCGGGTTACGAACCGAACCGCCATTCGCTTGCGCGCAAAATTTCGAACACGCGAGCTCACATATGGCTGCCTCTACTCAAATAGAGTGTAAAAAAAAGGTGAGAAAAGGAGTCTGTGGTCTTCTTGTGTTTATTTTGTGTCATGTTTGTGTTGTTTTTGTGGGTTTTGAGTGTGTTTGTGTGTTATTGCTATGTATGTGTTGTGTATGTGTTGTGTGAGTGCTCCTTTTTTCACCTTTTTTAATGTAGCAGCGATTTTCAGCGATTTTTTTTGGCTCGGGAACGGATTAAAAATTTAACAATGGGACCCTATGGGAAAACGCGTTCCGGGTTACGAACACCCCGGGTTACGAACGCCGTCCGGGAACCGATTAGGTTCGTAAGCCGGGGCCCCACTGTACATCAAAATGTGTGTGTGTGTGTGTGTGTGTGTGTGTGTGTGTGTGTGTGTGTGTGTGTGTGAGAGAGAGAGAGAGAGAGAGAGAGAGAGAGAGAGAGAGAGAGAGAAGTATAGTTCACCATACAGACCCACTAAAGTTTGGAGGAATAAACTGGGCGAGGAAAACAGAAAACACAGAAAAGAATACTGTATGGGGTGAAAATGGCAGACTACTTAAAATCACAAGAAGTTGGACTGTCAGTGCATTAAAGGACAGTTTCAAAGCTGGTTCAACACTGAAGTTATTTTTGTTCCATCCATGAATTTCTTTTAAAGACAGACGAACTTCACAAAGTCAGGAGGCATTGGAAATGGAGATAAATTAGACACTGGCCATTGCACACTCTGTGCATCCTTTGTGATCCTAATCAGCAAAAACAATGACGTCACTACACAAATCTGAAATGCACTAGGACAAGAGAAACAGAATTAAGAATATAAAGATTACATCATAACAAGTCAGACTTTGACTATGGATTAGACAGCTACGTACACAGCTATACAATTCAGAGTCACATATCTGTTTGATGGTAATGAACTTCTCGCAAGCTAGTTTATGTACTTTCGATATTTATGAAAATGACAACTTATGGAAGGTACGTCAGGATGTAAATCGGAAATGTGGAAAGTCTCCAGAGAAGTCTGTTAGTATTTTCACATTATTCCATCACTTCTACACAACTCCTACTTTATGTTCCGTATTCTCTCTCAGGCTTATATTTGAGAGTTATGAAACTAAAAATTAAAGCAGCCCGATATGCCTAATTTAAATTATATCAATCCTGTGAAATATCTAATAACATTACATGTCTTATAATCTAATAACATTAGATGTCCTATAATCTTGCAAGAGTTCTCTATGCAAATAGTATAGATTGTCAACTGAAAGGATGTTGTTTTTGTTTTACCTCAGTTGTTACAGTTATGATTAAAACAGCAGTTAATATTGAGATATTCTGGTGAATCACGCATTTAAAAGTGATTTATATGATCTCCTTACTTGTTTGTCTTCCATTTTATTCAACTATTTCTTTGCTGGCGCCTTACCAGCTATCTCCTTTTTAGTTCCTTTGATTACGCTAATTTTAAAAGATTGTTTGTACTCATTATTCTCTGGAGTAAACTTAACTTCAAAATATCGTTATTCCTCTTCTAAGTTTAGCCCATTTAAATAGCTTTAAATTAGAGAAGGAGATAAACCACTTGCAAATTTAGAAATGTATGGAAAATGGAGCAGAAAATTCTGAAAGTATTAGTGGTAAGTTGTTTAGATCTGAAATAAATGAAGTTCAATATCAAAATGGTCAAAAGCAACACGTCTATACTACTGTTACAGAGATTATTCATGCATACTCGCTAAACTAATTCTACAAATATATGATTTATACAATATATCAATTGAGGGGGAAAATGGTAAAATACCATTAGTAAGTGCGGTGTCGTGTGCGTTACAGAACAGATATGATGACACCTCAAGCTTCATCTTCAGTTAACTGTGTGTGTGTTTTCTCTGAGGGACTGGAATTGTCTATGCATAATGTCAAATATTCAGTCCTATAAAAATAATCATGGCCTGTAATTTTGAAAAAAATTTCTTTGTCCGAATTGTAAGTGTGAAAAAGGTTCAGTGTCTGTTCATTATATATCTTCATAGGTCTTGTTCTGTTCTTAAAAATATATAATCTCAGCTTGCTCGAACTCTTAGGTTGATCTCTTCATAAGTCTGACCGTTTCAGTTTAGCTGTATTTTTGCATGGCCAAATTCCTGAATTGTTCTAATTACGATTTGCTTAGAATACGGTTACATGTAATTGAATAATTCAGTCTAATCTTGACTGTTACCGCCTAAAATCTCTAAGTCTTTTGTTTGCAGATGTAACAAACAATATTAAGTGCTTTACTGACTCTTCATTTACTTTTTTGCTTCGCGTGACTTGGACCACATCCAACACCTCTAAATATTTATTGTTTTTTCTTTGGGTCGTATATTGGTCTCGCTCTGCTCTACACAACGCACAATCAAACAAATTAGTATGTCTTCCATGAACTAGAACTGGTCAGGAGACTCTGGGTTAGTTAAGTTTTTAAAATAGATACGATTGTTCCAGAAATGTTCTCGCATCCCGTATTCGAGATTCTAAAAAAAAATTGAATTTTTATGATTGGGCCAATTTTCTGGTTCTATATATTTTAATGGCTAGACAGACCTACTATATAACGCAGTCAAGGAGCTAGAGTATATATTTGATATAAAAAATAATAAACGATAGAGTGGTTCGCAAATGTTTCCTCGAAATGATACTGATATAAATAATGAAGGTTTTAATATTGTCAAGTTGCCCAGCACTCTGGTTCTTTCTATCAAAGTCTGTATAACGCTAATTTATACTCGAAGTATTTTTCTTTTGAACAAAGTTGAGTGAACCAGAATTTTCCTCTGTGGTAATACGGTTTTTTAAAAAATAATTAAAATGTAAAATTTTAAGTTGTCCAGTATTCTGAAATACTTCACTACTTAGTAACTTGCAATGATAAACTCGAGCTGCCACTAAGTAAAAGAACGAATCGTTTGTGTTTGTTTAGTGTACAAAATTTTATCAATATGTGTAAATTATATTATTTTACTTATTCCTGCAGATCCATAAACCAGTTTATGTACAAAGTGGGGACTCGGACAGATTGTTATGTATAGAGTTGGGACTTGCACAGATTGCTAAGAACAGAATTGGGGATTGCATAGGTTGTTACACGGGTTATTAGAGTTAATATATAATCTAAGCTTTATCTATTTTAAGCAAGCAAATGGAATCAAATTGTTATTATTATTATTATTATTATTATTATTCAAGATGGCCGCTATCGCTTAACCGACTTGAGGCAGCTGTCCCGGATTTTTGTGCCGTTTTTCATGATCTATGTGCTTGTTGTCTGTCTTCGTCTGCGTTATTGTGTTCATCATGTACTGGTTGTTCTATTCGAATGTGTTTCTTCATCTTCTTGTATTGGAAACGAGAAAAATTAGGCTTTTTCTCAGCTGTCTTGCTCCACTGTTACAACTTCCTTTGTTATCGAAAAAACCGCCATCACGTGATACTCGCCAGTCCACCCGTTTCTGCTATGATGGACCCTCATTAATTTCGTTAAATGACTACTCCTTGACTCTCCACACTACATTGTGCACTAGACTAAACGACCTGGGACTACATTCATCATTCCATAATTGTAAACGGAAGCGAAAAAAGAAGTGTTGTTTCAAAGTTGGCCGGCGTAGAACAGGAAGAAGAATTCCAGTTATCTCCCTTTCAACCTTTCCGGCACAGAAATTTAAAAATTCGGCTGTTAATTTAGACAACCTAATTCAAATTCCAATTAAATCGTCAACCTTTGTGTCAGCTATCGAAGAGATACCACTGCGTATCGCATTATTCAATGCCCAATCAGTAGGACCATCGGAAATGCGCACAGAAATAGTTAATTTTATCAACGATCAGAATATCGACGTCTTTTTCCTGACAGGAACATGGCTAAAAACATCAGGCGATTAACCCAAGTGCGCGGATCTAACACCCACCGGTTACTCCATCGAGTCGTTCCCCCACCACTCTCGCGGAGGTGGAATTGCTGTCATCGCAAAGAACTCCATGATCAACCGTCTTAACTACACTACAACCTTCAATTTCTACCACACATCATTTGAACTAGTCCAAACTACACTCACATTGGAACAAAGGTCAGTCCATTTTTTCTGCCTCTACCGCCCTCCTCCTAATAGAAAAAACAAGCTGACAGAACCTCTCTTTCTGGAGCAGTTTCCGAATCTCCTGGAGAATGGAAATTCGATAGGTGGCAACCTGATTATTCTTGGTGATTTCAACTTTCACTTTGACTGTCCTGGAAACCCATGCACATCAAAACTCCTAGATTCCATTCACGTTTTCAACCTCAAACAGTCAGTTAGCCAGCCCACCCATAAACATGGCCACATTTTAGACTGGATTCTTTACAGACCTGATGATAATATTCTACAGTCCTCCCTGGTGTCCCACGAACTTTCATCAGATCACCTCTGCATTATATGCCATCTTGACGTATCAGTCCCTAACCCTCCACCTTTATTCGCTACTAAGAGAAACCTCCGTATGATTAACAGAACCCAACTAATGCATGACATCCAAGCAAACCTAACAACTAGCTTACCTCCTACAGCAGAACAACTTGATAACTGCCTGCGTTCATTGCTTGACAAACATGCCCCAGCAACCAAGTGCAGAGTAGCAATTCAGAAGTGTTCTCCGTGGTATAGCAGTGTTAGGGACCAGCTTCGCACTGCTAAAAGAGACCGCCGTAAAGCTGAGAGGCTTTGGCTTTCCACCAGACTCACTATTCATAAGCAGATCTATGATGCCGCTAAGAAGAATGTCACAAACATAGTCCATGCAGAGAAATCAGCCCACTACAGTACTAAGATCACGGAAAGTTCCAGCTGCAAAGAGCTATTTGAGATTACTAACAAGCTAATGTCAAGGAACAAATGTACACCACTTCCAGCTACCTTCTCTCTAGTCGACCTTCCGGACCTGTTTGCAAATTTCTTCCGTGACAAAGTACAAACCATCAGAGATAAACTTGACAACACAATTTCAGTTGACTCGTCGTCACCATACAGTTGCGATACAGAATTTCAGCGGCAACCGTTAGCAGCATTTGAACCTGTCTCTATGGATTTAGTACGTACAATCGTGATGAAGAGTGCACCAAAGTCATGTGAACTTGATCCGATTCCGACGTCACTGCTGCTAGAGTGCTTGGATCCAATATTGCCTTCACTAACTGATGTTATTAATACCTCTCTCTCATCTGGGGAATTCCCATCATTTTACAAAACTGCCATTGTAAAGCCTCTGCTGAAGAAACCAACACTCGACCATAATGATTTAAAGAACTACCGCCCAGTTTCTAATCTCCCATTCATGTCAAAAATCTTAGAAAAAGTTGTTCTATCCCAACTTGTATCTCATCTGAATTCAAACAGTCTTTTTAGCAATGTACAGTCTGCATATCGCCCTTGCCACAGTACTGAAACTACTCTTCTGAAAGTAGTCAATGACCTTCTCTCTGCTTTGGATAGCGGAAAGATTACAGTCCTCACTCTCCTTGACTTGTCTGCAGCATTTGACACTATAGACCATGATATATTACTTCACCGTCTCCAGCATGTATTTGGCATTCATGATACGGCCTTACTATGGTTCAAGTCCTACTTGGTCAACAGGACACAAATTGTGTCCGCAAATGGAAAACACTCCAGCCCAGTTGATCTATGCTGTGGTGTTCCACAGGGGTCTGTTCTTGGACCTGTTCTCTTCATTCTATACACTCAGCCACTCTCAAGTATCATAGATCATCATCCAGTGTCTCACCAATTGTATGCTGATGACACCCAAATATACAAATCTAGCCATCCAACTGAAGTTGAAGCTACCATCCAAGGCGTAGAGAGGTGCATTTTTGATGTGAAATCATGGATGACATTTAACAAGCTGCAGATGAATGATGATAAAACTGAAGCCATCCTGATTATAACACAAAGACTTTCTCATCCACATCCTTTACCTCAGACAATAAATATCAGCAACACCAACATTAAATTCACACAGTCAGTACGAAACCTAGGTGTTACTCTTGACAGTACTATCTCATTGTACCAAGATGTCATGAACATATGCAAGGCTGCATATCTTGAGCTGAGAAGCATCAGCTCCATTCGCAAGTATCTTTCAGTTGATGCCACTAAAACACTTGTGTGTTGCTTAGTACTTTCAAGACTGGACTATTGTAACTCAATTCTGTCTGGTTCGTCTCAATATCTACTCCAGAAACTTCAAAAAGTTCAAAACACAGCTTCTCGGATCATCCTTAGAGTACCACGATCAGAGCACGCCTCCCCCCTGCTCTGTACCTACACTGGCTATCCATTCGATCCAGATTAAACACAAAATTTGTTCTCTGTGCTACGTTTCACTGACGGGCTCCAGTCCAACATACCTATCTGACCTCACCCATGTGCAAACACCTCCTAGATACTTACGCTCCTCTTCTGACACTCGTATTCTCATTATTCCCGCTATGAAAATGAAATCATATGGACAACGCTCTTTTTGCATATCAGGGCCCAGCAACGTGGAACGAGTTGCCCACTGCACTGAGACACAAAGACACAGTGAACTCATTCAAGAGCGCTCTTAAAACTCACCTATTTCAACTGCAAGAACAGACTTAAAGACCTAATAATGTATCCTTACCTTAAATATTTACAGCATGTTTTCTGTTTCTAATTTCGTGGTGTTTGTTTTTATTTTTGTAATCATATCATTATATATGTTTTTAAGTGTTGTCAAATGTTGTAAAGCGCTTAGAGCTTCTAAAGATTAGGTACTATACAAAGTCCTCATTATCATTATTATTATTATTATTATTATTATTATTATTATTATTATTATTAATCCATCCGTTGCATAATAATAATAATAATAATAATAATAATAATAATAATAATAATAATAATAATAATAATAATAATAATAAATATTATTATTATTATTATTATTATTATTATTATTATTATTATTATTATTATTGATAAAAATAGAGCTGTTTGTCCTGAGTAGTAGGTGATAAACATAACGACATGACCATGGTACGAGCTGTAAAGTATGTTTGCCTCAGATTAATAAAGCATGTTACGACAGCCCACAGGGCTCTTTGTTACATAATATAATAAAAGGGAGAAAATATTTATGTACATGGTTTTCAGGAAACGCTGATTTCTTTTGATTCTGTCTTAGCTTCCTTGTTTTTAGTCTTTTATAGTCCAGTGAAGGTTTTCCGAGTTGCCTATCAGGTTAAACACTTGGCTTTTTATAAGCAACCTTTATTGGTTATTTGTCACTCTTATAAGCTTTGTATTGTTTGCTTTCTCATCCGTCCATTTATTTCACGATGAAATTACAGACAGTTTGTCAAAGTGGCTAAACAAGATTTCAAGACAATGTAGAGACTTCTTGCAAAACTCATTACTAAGTAACAGCAGGAAAATATAAATAGAACAAGATTGGTTAGAATAGAATTAAAAAATTTAAATGAAAACTAAACTATGACCCAAATACAAATCAAGGAAAAATATAAATAAAAAGATGTAACAAAATTTAGCAGTAGCTTGTTTTGCTGGCCAATTCTAGGAATACGACAAAGACTAAAATAATATCACGATAATGAATGCTATAGAAATGAGCACTATAATGAATGCTATAGAAATGAGCACGATAATGAGTGCTATAGAAATGAGCACTATAATGAATGCTGTAGAAAAGAGCACTATAATGAATGCTATAGAAATGAGCACGATAATGAATGCTATAGAAATGAGCACTATAAAAAATATAGAATTGAGTGTCATGGTCCAAAAAATAACAGGACAATAAATTAGCAAGAAGCTGAATTTTATCAACATTAGGAGAGAACATCAGATGTGAGTTATGGTTATTTAGACAACTATATATTGTGTTTCTTTTCACTTACCTGAAATAAATCATACTATTGCTTGTGTTTCTTTGCCTTATCTAATAAAAATCACACTATTTTTGTATCTCTTTGACTTCTCTGATTTAAATCATACTATGTCTCGTGTTTCTTTGGTTTATCTGATATAAATTATACTATTTCTTGTGTTTCTTTGGCTGATCTAATATAAATCATACTATTTTTGTGTTTCTTTTGACTTGTCTGATATAAACCATACTATTTTTGTGTTTCTGTTGACTTATCTGATATAAATCATACTATTTCTTGTGTTTCTTTGCCTTATCTGATGTTAATCATACTATTTTTGTATTTCTTTTGCCTTGTCTGATATAAATCATACTATTTCTTGTGTTTCTGTTGACTTATCTGATATAAATCATACTATTTCTTGTGTTTCTTTGACTTATCTGATGTTAATCATACTACTTTTGTGTTTCTTTGACTTATTTGATATAAATCATACTATTTCTTGTGTTTCTGTTGACTTATCTGATATAAATCATACTATTTCTTGTGTTTCTGTTGACTTATCTGATGTTAATCATACTATTTTTGTGTTTCTTTGACTTATTTGATATAAATCATACTATTTCTTGTGTTTCTGTTGACTTATCTGATATAAATCATACTATTGTTGAGTTTCTGTTGACTTATCTGATATAAATCATACTATTTCTTGTGTTTCTTTGACTTATCTGATGTTAATCATACTATTTTTGTGTTTCTTTGACTTATTTGATATAAATCATACTATTTCTTGTGTTTCTGTTGACTTATCTGATATAAATCATACTATTTCTCGTGTTTCTTTGCCTTATCTGATATAAATCATACTATGTCTTGTGTTTCTGTTGACATATCTGATATAAATCATACTATTTCTTGCGTTTCTGTTGACTTATCTGATATAAATCATACTATTTCTTGTGTTTCTGTTGACTTATCTGATATAGATCATACTATTTCTCGTGTTTCTTTGCCTTGTCTGATATAAATCATACTATGTCTTGTGTTTCTGTTGACTTATCTGATATAAATCATACTATTTCTTTTGTTTCTTTGTCTTATCTGATATAAATCATACTATTTCTTGCGTTTCTGTTGACTTATCTGATATAAATCATACTATTTCTTGTGTTTCTGTTGACTTATCTGATATAGATCATATTATTTCTTGTGTTTCTTTGACTTATCTGATATAGATCATAACTATTTCTTATGTTTCTTTGACTTATCTGATATAAATCATACTATTTCTTGTGTTTTTTGCCTTATCTGACATAAACCATACTATTTCTTGTGTTTATTTTAACTTATTATACATATCCAATCCAAAACTGCAAAGAAATGTTCAACTGGTAGGGCATATGTGCTACCCAGAGACGAAAGATCTAACAGAGCTACAATGAACTCATAAATGGACACGAAAACTCAATGGAAAACTGGCTTTCAACATTTCCAACATTATTATTGAAGAGACTTCGAATAACATGGCGTTTTTTTCTGTTTGCTTTCGTCATTCCTTTTCCTGAGACTTAAAAAACGGAATCGGCCATAGACAAACAGTCCAGTTAAAATAGCTTGTGAGTTCAAAGTATCTGATCCAAACCTAATAATAACCTATGATGGTGACACCGCTGCTGTAGCCGGGATAAATACCAAGTGAGTACATTTATATAAAAACAACAGCAGCAATCACCACCACCACCACCACAATAATAATAATAATAATAATAATAATAATAATAATAATAATAATAATAATAATAATAATAAATCAAGATATGAATTTATGTTTAAAAAGTTCTGAATTCACCTAATATTAACTTCCTACCAATTTTATTGGTTAAAACAACTTTCTGTTATCGTTTCCTTTCTCAAGCGTGTATAATCTTAAACACACACACACACACACACACACACACACACACACACACACACACACACACACACACACACTAAAATACACACACTAAAATATTCATTTCATTGTTACAGCAAGCGCTTGAAAGAAAAAAAAAACAACTGAACATTACAATGGATTTCTTTCTATACGTCGATGTTGCTGCAGGCTGTCATGAGAACAATGGTTGTCATTAATAACTTTGCGAGGTGTTCGCCAGTTCTAGAATGGTTTCACTGGATTCGACTGCATTGTCCAGACTTTCCTTGCCCTCGTTGCCCGGTGCCCAGCTCTTATCGTTACGCCATCTATCCCATTTCGGTTCTACTTTGCTGTATATAAGTAAGCAAGCAAGTGGCCAGCCTACATCGATATTCTATTATTCCTCCTGTAATGTGCTTCTGAAATTCACAGCTAGTGGATAGGCAGTTTTAATATTGCAGTGGAATGACTACTGTGAGTCATTGTTGAAAATTAAATTCAGTTGACATGGTGATAAAGCAAATAAGTCCGGCAAAAAAACTTGTTGTAGACCTAAATTAACGAGTCATAACATAACAGTAATATAAAATATTAAATTATGTGGTACAAAAGTTCAAGACGTAAGTAGAATTTGATTTCTATCGCATAATACCTTTGAGACTTGTTTAGAGAAAATTCCGTTTCGGTTCGTTTTTACTTTTGATCTCTCTTTGAATGAACATATACAGAAAAAAATCAACCAAACGAAGCATTAACTGCCTATTGTACATGCCTCTTTGAATAAATATTACGCACATTCGCTATTGTTTGCACTGACCAATAATCGCAAAATAATACTGGGAAGTGAATTAGTTTATATTTCATCCACAGCCACTGACAAGAATTCAGTAAAACTATGCACTCTGTTGTAATGGTTTCAGTTTCTTTTAACGCTTACAGAATTTTAAAGACAGGTTAGCGGTAAAATGTTTCAGGTTGCCTGAATAATAAATGCCTTTCTCAAACTGCTGGCTGCAATAAGGACTACTTTTATTGAGTTCGGTTAAAAGAGTCTTGTTGTTATGTATGATTAATTTAATTGTTTGTCTGTTAGTTTTACATTTTTTATTTCATTTCATGTTATTGTAATATAACATTGTTTGCTGGACTTGACCTTGTCCAAAACTGAGTTCATTTCTCCTTGACCTGATTGAATATTTTAAAACTTTTTTTATTTCATTTCTGCAAACAACTAATAATAGCTATATTTTTCTCTATGTATGAGCTTATTATCAGGATTATTACCCAGGTAAACAAGAAGGCGTAAATATGTTGATCAGGGTCAGGGTTTTGGAGATTCCTAAGTGAATATTTTTTAGGCTATTGTGTTGTAAATAAACAAGGCTCATTTGACCATTCTAGAAGGTTATTTTCCCATTAGGTAATGGTTATTGTTAGAAAATGCTAATTGTGACCTGATGTCAGGCAGAGAATTAAATTATCTTGTGACTGTGAGGATTTTATCAGTCGTGCTTTAACATCTAGCACTTTAAGTTGTATGATGTTGTGACCAGTTTGGGCTGAATTTTATTTTTCTTGAAATTATTGAATTCAAGTGATTATTTTCTCTGGAAATACCAAAGTACTCTGATAAAATTATTGGATAAAGACATTCATTGGAATTTATACTGAATTCAAACCTGGAATAATATTTCTGTGATTCAACAAGAGACATCAGCACTTCGCAGGCTATAACAGACACGTCATCGCCTTCAGTTTTGGATCTCTTTGGGTCTTGAACTGAATTTTATTAGGACATTTTATTACTAGGACTTGTGTCTTTAATTCTTGGATTATGTTTGGATTAATTCGCAATACAGTAAGTTCATGTTTCTCATTTTTCACTTTGTATTCTAGGGAAGTAAATTATTTGTTAAATTTTACAAAGCTTGTTGTCTTCACTCTTTTTTGTTACTTATATTAAGAGCATATACTCGTAACATCGTTTTGTATGTCATGTGATGCGATTGCTTGCCTTTCAGGTGTGACACCCTGCTTTGTAACTGCTCTTATCTGACAAATATCACTGAATAGAGAAATCACTATAGCAAACAAATAACCCGTTTCCTTTATGTCTTGAGTGTTTCGAAAACGCAGACTAATAACAGTTTTAAAATACGAATTGCTGCTTGAAAGAAAAATCTTAAAGAAACACTGCAAAATGTCAGAGTTCCTTAATTTTGACCGAAGAATAAAATTAATTTTAACTCATTGCTGTTAAAACATGCAATATACACTAAACTGACCTTAACGGGTTTAATGATAAAAATGATTTAAGGGCAGAAAGTGAAATGACACTCACTGCAGAGACAATAAAACCAATCTTAAAATATTCTAAGCTGGATACTTTGTTAACAAAATGTCAGCAACTGGGGGTGGAATTGATTATTTACATTCAGTTTTTATACTATCAGTTAAAACTTCTGAAAAATTGGCGAAGAATTACATATCAAAAGTTCTGAATACTTACACAATTTCGTACATTGATAACAGAAATCTGCTTAGTAACAACGGTGAAAAAAAGAGGGAGACAGATTGCAATAATACATCCATCCATCCTTACGTATTATATTCAATACGTGCATACGTACATGAAACTTTATAAACATGATTTAAAATTGATTGCCAGCCTTGAGTAGTTACTGTTAGTAATAACTATACCACATTTCATTGACATTTTACTGAATACGCAATAAATCAGTCTCTATTGATTGGCTTTCATTATGCGTTTTTTGAGAATTTTATTTTGAATAGTTATGTTTACAGAAAGATACATCCACGAAATGTAATATCGAAAGCGTTGCAATTCGTTCCATTCTGATGATATAGTTTAGTTTAGCATCATGTAGACTCAACTTGCATTCATGCAATACACAAATTAAAGGAAAAACAGATGCAGGGGTACATATTTCGCTTCAATTAAATATTTATTAAGTACCTCAAAGTATTTAAATAACTACAATGGACAGCACAACTTGGCACGCTAATGGGTTTTGGATGCTTAGGATCGTAGAAAGGGTTTTACACGTCGAATACTTTGACATTTCCTTCATAGATCATAATGACTAAACTTGGCCGTTAACGACCACCATTGTGGGCAGTTCGTGACCATCTGGTGCTTTGATAATCACATCTGCTTGTTCTGTTTCAGGTTCATGTGGTTTTGCATAACATACCGATAGATTCTGATTGTTATCAGTGCAAGCTGCACTCTGTTTATCGGTCCAACATCGATTCTTTTTATCGGTACAGCATCGATTCGTTTTATCGGGATAGCATTGATTACTGATATGAAACCGCTATTTCGATTTAACTCAGGTAAATGTGCACATGTTAAGAGGCTATTAAAAAAAAAAAAATTCCCCCAGGATGAAAAGGCATTTTGGTTGATAGGGTAATTGGAGATCGGAATAAAATGCACGACAGAAGTAAACAATAACTGGGGTTGGAGATCATGTGTGTGTGTTTGAAAAGTTCATTGCTGAGCTGTGTCCTTCTAACTCGGACTGAACTCAATAGCAAGGCGCACAAGCGTATTGATGTCTTTGCTTGTGGCAATGTCATTGGAAACCAGGAATCTGATACCACTTTGTACTCTTCTGTTAGAGAAGTGAAAGGCATGAGACGGTTGATCTAGTCTAAAATAGCAGACCATTGGGTGAAAATTTGACTTTGATTTCGTTAAACCACCCTGAAATGTCTTCTTGGTAACATGTCTGAAGCTTTGTCAATATTAAATTAACGATATCCTAAATAGTTTGGTACCATTCCTACTCTACTAACCAAATGAAATCAGCTAAAAAAAATCACTTTTTGTTTTTTCTCAAGACACAGTATTCTTATCACTCTTATTTTGTTTCCTTGGCAAAGGCTTATAAAGTAGCATCTTACAAATAGTGATATAAATCAACTTGTGTTACTGAAAGTTATATTGAAAAGGGTCAATTTATCTGAGTGATTCGTTGGTTAAGGCTGAGGTTCACGGAGGGTCATGAATGAAACATTGCTCAAGTTCACGATGTCATTGTGAATGTCAGCTGACCAACACTTATTACTTACTCTATATTCTTTGGTACACTTGTGCATGCTACCTTATTCCAGTCTTACCTTGAAGATACATCGGAACTCATTCACAGTAGTCATGATTATTTGCTCCAGTAAAATGACTACTTTGATATTCTATAAAGAAAGAACAAAAAAGTAAAAATAAGGTGACATATAACAGCTATGTTTTGCATATACGTCGCTAAGCTATAATTTCATGTATCTGCATTGCATTTCTAAACAGAAATCTAGTGGGTTCCTTCTTACAGATTAGTGTTCATGTGGGTTAATGTATAGAGCTTAGTGTTCAATTCCGCGTGCCTAGCGAGTGAGTCCTCGCGCACATCGAGTCTTTACGTTCGACATTCTTCATTCATTTTGGGGGATATAAGCGTATGTCCGAGTGAATTAGAACGATAGTGTATGACAGCAAGTAATAACTTTTGCAATATGCCAGATATTTGTGGATACACTCTGTTATGGATAATATTTATAATTGGATCAGACAATAACAGTTACAGCCCAAACATTTTTTAAGGTGACAGAGTTCAATTGTGTAAAAATATGCAAAAATTTGTGAAACCGGGAGCGTGCAAGGATACTGTTTCAAGCAAAGTAATCATTCTAACATTGTGTACATTTCTTTAAAAGTTAGAAACTATAGCGACCCACGATAACCAGCGGCATCTGCTTACCGTGCAAAGAGTGCAGAATCAAAGGTTCTAGAAACCCATCGTTACAAACTTCGCTTAGTGAACAAAACTGACTTTAATAAATATGCACGTAGTCTAACTCTCTCTCTATCTCTCTCTGTATATATATATATATATATATATATATATATATATATATATATATATATATATATATATATATATATATATATATATGACTTTGATGTTTTACCTGATCTAACATTTAATATTCCAGTTCTAATGAATGGACTGAAGTTTGCGCAATATGATTTGATATAAACTGTCACATGATAATGATCAAGAATTTTTTATACATCGGTAAATTCTGCGGACTACTTTTGGTTCCCAGTTTCCAGGTAATTTCATGTGAAGCTTTATCTATACCAACGTCTTACACCATAACAATAAAAAGCCACACCCACACACCTTTGTGATTTCCTACCAAACTGTTAAACCCACTGATTAAAATCGCCCATTAGAAGTTCATACAATGCAATTGCACAGTCATTTCTGCATTCCAACACTCACCCATTTTGCAAAAGAAAGCATATGGCAGGCTTTACAAGCCATTCTTTAAAAATTATTGCATTTTGCTTCAACAGTATTTCATCGGCTGTTATTCGAGGTCATTGTCATATATCAAGCAAGGGATCTCACTAGAAATGGACAAGATTTTGCTTTTGAAAGATCGAAATGCGTAGAAAGCAAGGACAGCGAATGTTCTAAAAACACTTGCCATACACAAGCTTAATGTTTGAAAGAAAGGAATACCCTGGTTTAAACAACAGCCACCAAATTTTGTATGTATTAAAATAATGATAATAAAAAGTTCCTTATATGACTGGCATGACCCGTTCTGACACTCTACCCTATATTACTATATAAAGAATCGACTACTTTTGTCTAGTGAAGATCGAGCTATGTATTCAGTTGCAGTGAAGAGGCTAGTGAAAGAAAACCTCTAGCTACCTAAAAGTAAACATTTTGTTGATGAAATTTGCTGATATGATGACAGAAAGGACTTTATTTACTTTGTGAGAGATTAGGTAAAATTTACACATCGATAAATACCCAACCATAATCATTTAATCCTATAATAGACGTTAACATTTCGTATGGTTTTTTTTTGTTTGTTTACTACCGATGTATTCCAACTACTTTTCGTTTAAAGATTTCTTAGCTATTTCTTTGTCCGTTCCATTGTCTGTATTAATGATTTATTGTTGCTTGTATTCTTCACAGTTTTGTATTGCATTCTACTGTTACTAAGATATCTTGCTTTTCTACTGTTATTGAGATATCTTGCATTTCTGCTGTTACTGATATATCTTGCTTTTCTACTATTACTGATAGATCTTGCTTTTCTACTGTTACTGAGATATCTTGCATTTCTACTGTTACTGAGATATCTTGCATTTCCGCTGTTACTGAGATATCTTGCGTTTCTACTGTTACTGATATATCTTGCTTTTCTACTGTTATTGAGATATATTGCATTTCTACTGTTATATATTGTTTTTCTACTGTTACTGAGATATCTTGCTTTTCTAGGATTTTTAAACTTTTCAACAAACTCTTGTTTCTCTAGGTACAATGGATCAATGCAAAGAATTTGGAAAACATGACTTAAGAGTAGATAAAACACAATAGAAATTTGTTTCAATTAATGACTGAAAAGGGAACATTTTATTACCTAGATATAAATAAAAAGAATCACATTGTTTACATCTGCTGTAAGCAGTACTGCCTTTATCTATCTCTTCTATTTTCTTCTGTCCTTCACATCTATTGCATTGTGCTTATTCGATTTATTTGCTGAACTAAATTTATAACAGCTGAAGTAGAACAAAAGATAGGTGATGGTTTTAGTTATAAAGTATGATCTGGAGAGTAGGTGCGTGAGTGGGTGGCGTTATATTAACAACACTGATAATGGCTCAAGTATATTTACAGTTTCCATAGTTTGAAGATAATAACGTTTTTCGTCATCGAGACAAAAAAGATTGACATAGAGAAAGCACCGAACACAAATCCTAAGGGTCCAATTTACACACATATACATGATAAGACCAGGGAAATTAGTCAACATTAATGTTGATGACAGTAAGATATCTACAGTGATTTACGCTTCACAGATTGTCGTTTGACGTTATCGACATCAGAGTGTTACTTTATTGTCAAGACTTTGCAGCAAGATTTTAATACTTTCAAACAGATCAATGATTTTAGGCTGATTTCAAATGATTTCGCATCGACTTCAAATTTTGTCATTCCTATGCTTGGTTCAAAACAGCCTTTTTATATACGGATTCATAAAGAGTTGTTTGAATTTAACTTTGTTTCTCTATATTTGATGAATCGGAGTAGACGGACCGGTAAAGACGACGAGGTTTTCGAGTTGTGCCATAAATGTAGCTGAATTCAGATTTGTATATTTGTCTATATCCTGTACGTAATTCAATCCCTTCTCTTTCTATACAATCTTGACAAAGATGATTGATTTGGACACAACGTTAGGGATAAGATCCATTACGTTAACATTTTTATAGTATATCCGGATCGCTCAGATCTTGAAGTTTCCAATACGACGTAACTGATAAACTAACTGCAACAATCACGGAACTTCATACCTTATTCTACAACCATTTCATAGCACACCTGCGGCATTAGGGGCAGGCAGGTGTTTATTGCTTTTCCAAAGCTATCAAAACTGCACGGAATACACGAATAGATGATTTAACATGCTGAATAAACATAGGCCCTAGCATCGGCGCATTAATTGGAAATAAACAAGGAATTTTTATGACGCCTTCATACCGTGAATATGCTCAGAACTTTTATTCCAGTAAGATCTATATTAATTCAATAAATATACAAAAACATTATTTATCAGAGCTTAAATAACATTGAATTTCGCAGATCTCCATTTAACAGTCGCCACCTGCCTACTTCTTCGGGTCTTCTTCAATAAACCATTCTGTCGTACCTATGATGTATCTGTGATGTTAGATAGCATTTGTTTAGCTTAGAAATGTTTGATTTTTCTTTTTATCATATCCCATTACATGCATAAATCCATCAATGCTATTGACCAGCGATAATCTTGCTACCAGGACATTAGTAACCGATTCGTACTTGTTTCAAAACGGTTTCTGGATAAAGCGTAATTGGAGAGGAGAAGAAACAACTGAACAAACCTTTCCACACCATCAGATGATTGTTCCGGACAGAATACAATATTTACACTGCGTTCACCTTGGATCCACAAGAAGAATCAATAGGTCATATCGCCGGGGGCTTGTTTTTGCACTAGCCCGAGAAAATTAGAACGCGGAATTTGAAACCCTTTCTCTTCCGGGTTGAAACTCCATGCGAAATTCAATTTATTTCTTGCAGCAAAAAAAAAATAAATAAAAAAATAAAAAAATAAAAAAAAAAAGAACAAAAAAAAAGAAACTACCTGTGTGCTAAGGGGCAATAATAATAATAATAATAATAATAATAATGATAATAATTTAGGAGTAACGGGAAAAATTAATAGTTTCTGCACGCGGGTTGTAGTGCAGGGTTGTTAAATAGTGCAAGGCAATTTATTGAAGAAGCAGCGACGACTGAACATTTGTAGTTTGCCTTATCTATATTACGATAGCGAACTAAAGGAAAATACCAAGATTTTATTTTAAATATGGATAGAAACAGGAAAAAAATGAGCAATCAGATGCAAAGAGGAGTAATTTTGCAAGCTATATGTATGCCGAGTTGACAAGATAATTAAGACAGGAATATTTGAATATTAAAACTCTAAGCTACTGCCTACTCAAGACAAATACAAGTTGTAACATTTTTCATGAATTGAACATTACGATTTTCAGTTGTACGGATTTGTCTGACAGCCTCTGTCTATTGAAGTTTGGGGTACCTTCTTGTAGTAAACTGTATACTTCATCCTAACTCAATTTATGAATGGTGATCACTTCATAACTAGTGTTGCTTGTAAATGAAAGCAAATGATTGCAGTTTATTAATTTCACTTACAATGTCCGTTTTATCAGGGTCCTTAAAATGTAGTGTACCGTATAAAGTTATGAGATCCCATCTTCCGTTTTGTTGGTAAGTTAAGGAATAAATGTTTATATTTATGTCTGTAATTTTACTTGGGTTAATTACAATTTAAGATGGTAATTGTGAACTTCGTGGTTGAAATGTTCACAAAAGCCTATTTCTATTTTTGTTATTGAAACTTGATTGTCAGGATTTTACAAATTCCTTTAACACCACCTGGCACAGTATTAAGGGAGTTATGCATAATTCTTGAGTAGTCCTGACTCTTTGTTTACACAAAAAAATATAAAAATATAATTATACAAATCATAAAATCATATAGCACAATCTCTCTCTCTCTCTCTCTCTCTCTCTCTCTCTCTCTCTCTCACACACACACACACACACACACACTTGAAGAATATGCACGAGGTTTGCACGTATCAAGAAAATAGGTTCATACTCAGAGTGGGAATCGATACATAAAATTACACACTCAATAGTCGATACTTTTTGAGCTGCAGTTTTCTAGCAACTGTTAAAGTTTTCAAAAGGGTTCCATTTTTGAACGTAACCGTTTTATTATACAACTTTTTCCTTGTAGTTGAAAGCACCCTTTTGTAACTTGTAATTTTTTTTTGTGCGCAGCGCGTGACTGATAATTTGATATTTTGCAATCAGAATAAGGAATTAATTAAATCACCGAACTCTTCTTTTCCAAGAAAGACACCACCTTTTAAAATCATAATATTTGGTCTACAATTCCTGACTTTTTTAAAATATAAGATTCCCCAAATATTTTCAATAACTGGACAATCACAAAATAAATGTTTAATACAAAATGTACACGTGTCATCATCACTGAAATTTATTTTTCCCCCAAACAGATTTGTTACAATAGTAATGTGCATGAATTTAAACTGAAAGACAATTACATCTGTATCTGTGCTGCAATTATCTGACACCCTAATTGTCCGGAACAAAGCTCATATTTTCCATAAGATTTATTTATTTTGTTATGTACCAAATCATTATGTACAAATTTTATATTCTTATTTCCTACATGCAATTTTATCTTTTTTTTCTTTAACTTACATTCATAAGAGTGTTTCCCATGTCGATATAATTTCTAATCTTTCTTTTCAAGTGACCAGAAATTTTAGGAATAATTGAGAAATATTCAATGTAAATATTAAAGTTGACTTATTGATGTAGTGCTTCAAAATTTAGTACGATCCTTGACTATCATAGAGATGTGTTACATGCGTTATTCAGTATAACCCCAATTCTGTGTCCGGATGAAAACTATTAATTTTAAAAATTTTCGAATATCCTGAGACAAGTATTCTTTCACTGACGATGACTCTTGTACCATGTTGCTAAGGCATGGAATAATATCTTGTTAATATCTGTTACCAATACATTTGCTAACTTGTGTTCATTTTAATATCTGGACGTTCCCAAATTATCATACGTTTTCTTTAACCATGTTCTGCCAAAGTCCTTCTCCGTATGCAGTAGAGTGTTTAATCCAAGTGATCTTCATGTAAATACAATAATGAATACGAACCAGGTCTATCCCTTCAAGCCTAAATTATCGATGGCATATCAATATTATTTTTCTCATATATTAGTCATTCGATAATCACAAACTCTCGCTGTCATTATTATTGCTTTTGATGTTGCTGCTGTAGTTGTCAATATTTATTTTGTGGTTGGATCAAACAACATTATATGTCCAGAATGTTCGTAAGTAAAGAAAACTTGGAAACCTCCTCTCTCCCCCCTCTCTCTCTCTCTCTCTCTCTCTCTCTCTCTCTCTCTCTCTCTCTCTCTCATGACCTTATTTCAAGACTTGGTTGCTTTGTTGCTAAAACAATCACACAACTATTTCTTTCTTCGTAAACATACCCACATATGTGCGGTCTGGAGTATGAGAACAAGCTACTTTAGGCTCTGTGTTATATATCTAGTTTTCTTCAAGCATGCTACTTCTGGCTGTCAGTCATACATCTAGTTTTGTTGAAACAAAGCTCAGAACATTGAATTTTGCTATTCCTCATACCGTGATAGTACAGTATTCAACTTTAAAATGGTCGCTGAATTTGGTTTGAACCTATGATTTACTTGAAGGTATGTTAGCTTTGATTGACTGACAATTAGCTATACCAATATGGATTTGTATACATGTATAGGAAAATTAAAGGAGAATAGGCGCAAGGAAATATATCAGGACAACGAAGGCCATAGTTTTGCTCAAAACCTCTTCTGCATTCACAAACAGCATGGGTATGTGATTTTTTTAATTTCTTGCACACATTTTCCTAAACACTGCGTTCAATATCTGTATGCAAACACTGATTATTTCATTTAGAGAGAAGCTGATTCATTTATTTTGTGCATATATTTAGTGAAGAAGTTGTTTGTTTATTTCGTGAAACAATATCTATTACATAAACATGTCTAACTCAAGCACTAAACGCACATCTTTTTAAATCTTGTTCAACCACTTTTGAATCGTTGTCCTTTAAGTCTGCGCATATGCCATACTACATTTGATTATCAGAGTATCAAAGACATGTCTGAACAAGACTGATGACAAAATGTTCAGGGAAGCGCGATTAGGATAAGAGTACGTGATATCTGGTGCCTTGAAAGATCAATTGTCAGTCGCGATCTGTCTTCCTCTCTGTATCATCAATTAAAATGATTGCTGAAGACATGGGTGCACGGCAAAGAATCCCCTCAAAATCGAACAGTTTTGATGAAGAATTTTAGACCCTGTGACAAAATCGTACAAGACAACACACTTGCAGCAGTCAAGAGGGAGATTTATCTGATATGACCAATTTATGAAAGAAACTCGTCCTTTGCCTTTCATAAAAAAAAACCCGAAATAATGCTAAAAAAAAAGTCACTCAGAGAAAACGTGTTATTTATCTACGTATTGTTCACCCTCAATCTATCACAACTGAGAATGTTTATTTAACGCTTATACAGGCAAATATTTTGAAAGTGTTGAATCAATATTTGTAGTGGTCCTTCAGATAATAATTTTGTTATTTTACACACACACACACACACACACACACACACACACACACACACACACATATATATATATATATATATATATATATAGTATATATATATATATATATATATATATATATATATATATATATATATATATATATATATATAGTTATATATACCATTTAGTTTTCTTAATTAAAAATTGTCAATACGTTAAAAATGCCTATATTTAATAATAATATTAAAATGAAAATTTATAAGTAATCCGCCCACAGATTCCGACATTCATGTTGAAAGAGCTACCTACCGTTCAGAATGGCCAGCTTCAGACTTGTGGTTCGGTTACCAATCCAGCGTAGTTTATGTGATAAATAGTTTATTTAAATATAAACAAATGCAATAAAATATAAATAAAATGGAATAAGATTTTGATTCAAAGTACCTATCAAATGTATGCATTTCGAATTGAATTTCTGGACTCACACAAGACACAATACTAAATCAAATGAGATAATTTTAATGTACTTGATTATGTGGATTGTTGCATTTTTGCAAATTTTGGAAATGTGTGCACTGGGGTTTTTTTTTGTTTTTTTTTTCTTGTTTGAGGGACTTAATTGTTTGTAATTTCCTTAAGCTTGTTCACTTGTAAAAATGATTTTTTATTTTCTGCGAGTCTGAAATATTTGAATTCGAAGTAATTGTATAAATTTGTTTTAATTGAAGTGGTCAGCTGTAAAATTATGACACTGTGTTATATATCTACTGATTAATATAAGAAATAAACGCGATGAACGGACACAGTAAAAGGGAACCAGTCAAGATGGATGAAAGTTTCGGGTGCAGTAACAATGATCATTAGAATAATATTTGCTGTATTGTTGATGATGATGACAATTCCTCACAACATAACAAAAATGTGAATTATGTCAAATTATATTTGCTTCTGTCAATAATTATTTTTCTGGAAATGATTTATTAAAATGGGTCCTGAAAGAACACTTCAATCTATAGAGGAATATTCAGCGATTGCTCGACCGAATCCATAACCGTAAGCGCCATTAATTTTTTGCTTAAAGAAAGAAAAAGAATCTGAATGCTCTTTATCTAGGCCAGGACATTATTGGTAGTTTGTCATGGAGAAATAAATTCGTTGCCGACAGATGGCTGGTGATGTAGATATGCAAATGCTGAGATTGAGGAACAAAGAACTCTTATCTTCAAGATTTCCATGTCTTGAAAAACCGTCTTTTCTGAAGCGGATTTGGGCCAGGCGAGCCGCGTTTGATTGACAACTTAGTCTCATGAGCGATAGCGTCATCTTTGTGATAACTCGCGACCTTTTACCGCCATCACGTGTCCCAAAGAGATGCCCATGTCAAGCTAAATCGATCTCTGATGAACAAAAATCGGACATCAAGATAAAAGTCGTCACTGCAAGATCAGCAACGAAGAGGTCTTTGACATAATCTGGAAATTCAGTAAATCATGTAGAAATAAAGAACCAAGGATTGGTTGATGAAAAGCATTGATCTGTGATGGATATCAGAGGAAAATGACTGTAGAATACCTTCTTCGGGGTCAGTTATTATCATAATGAAGACAATGTATCTATGTTGTTAATAGTTGGAAGTCAAAGTTTGTTGGACTAGCAAGACAAAAAGGTTCAGATATTACCTGTAAAAGAGGCATTATTTGAATTTCGTTGTGGTTACTAACCAATATCACATTCCATCATTTACGAAATGAATGATACAATGACGTCTGTTCAGAATGTTAGTTATTGTTCATGGGAAATCAATCATTCATTGTTCACAATGAGAAAGATGAGCTTCTTTGATTTAGTGCCCAAAAGTTTACATACGAAATAGTCAACTCAAATTGATGGAGCTAAAATGGCTTCCTTATCAATTCGTTTCTTTTTACGGTTATTTCAGTGCTTTGTGCATCGTTAAACTGTCAGGAATTTTAAATTTAATTGATAGAGAAATAACTTTAACAAGTAGCTTTGTTAATGTACGTTTCTAAATGCATTTCCTTAATGTCTGACTGAGTTGCTTACATGTTGTTTTAGCAGCTTACCCTATTATTACCCTATTATTGGTTAAATGGAATAAGTTTACTGTACTCTAGCAGCATATTTTCCACACTTGTCATAAGGGAGAAAGGAATTTGTATTCATTGAGTACCATCTCGTTGTATAGCATGAACGAAAAAAAAAGGTAGGTATGAATGGTTGAAGACATGCGCACAAACATATGACATGCTCCCAAAAGGTCTATACTTATATCTGACATTTTACAGGAGTGCGTGATACACTCATTGTGTGTATGCCATACACTCAGTAAGAAATCACATGCACAGAGAAAAACATTTCTTATTAAGGATCACAAAAGCGGATCCTGGGATTTTGATAAAAACTGTCGCAAGAAAGTGAGATCCTACTGGGAGTGGTCATTGGTTCAAGTCAAATAAAACTGCTCTCAGTGCAGAAACTTTGAACATTAATTAATGGGCAAAAGAAGCACGGTCTTGATGAATTTCTATTAATTTTATCGACACAGCTGTTACCAGTATTATATCCTCTCCGTTCATATGTTTTTTTTAAATGTCGTTTCAATCTTGCATAAACCATTATGTTTGTAATACATTGACAACCTCATCGAAATATATTACATCAGTATTTTCTTCACTTAAGTCTTCCAGGTTTGTAGACATCTGCAGTGTACGGGGTAAAAAATGGAATTTCAGGGAAAGGCAAAGAACATTATTTAAGATCCTGAACATGCAGTTACTTACTCTAATCTCATATAATTGTGGGAAGCAATGAACTGTGACAAGAATATAGAAAAACATAGAAATATAATCTAATTGAATGAATGGTGAATCTGACAATCTTGCACATTACGCAAGCCAGGAAGAAAACGATTTCCTTAACAGAACGCTTTTGATTTCCAAGTGGATGATCAATGCCGGGCAGATATTGATGACATGCAAGCAAACAAGAAATATAACTAAGGACACAAGCACATGTTAACACATGTCTTTTCAAGCTAAGGTTGGGCTGTAAAGGTGCATGCTATCGAAAGGTAATTGAGGGAAACAATAACACTCAATGCAGATCAACATAGATGGCTCTAGTTAATAAGAAAGTATTCCAAATTAGGCAGGTAACTTTAGGGCATCCAATCGTTTACAGACTGAAAGACAGATGACATGTATTTGTTAACAATATTATATTTGTTAAGCATGATACACAAGATGGCATATTCATAGTTAAACAATAATGAAAGCTAACGAATGATACAGTGTATGTACTCCTGAGATGGAAAGGACATGATTCATTGTTTAACCGTTGTGAACCTGCAAAAAGCATAGAAAGCTTAAAATCAACGAGTTTAAGATGGTATTACCGTTGAAGAAATGCAAAGTTCAGGGACAGACATCAATAAGGAATTACACGTGCATGGGGAACACCAGTAAAGACTCATTTTTGATAAACGCACTTTAAAATTAGCCAATGATGCCTCCGCAAAAGTATGCAGATTAGAGTCTGGCACGACCATTTTGCAGAATCAACCAAAACGGGCGTTTTGGATGACAGCACGCTGTTGTGAAATGTCATATTGGCATCTACCAAATAAAGATATCGCAGAAATGAGACAAACCGGTATAAAAATGTCATGATCATATCCAGACTCAAAAGCTGCAATCTGAATGTAGAATACCGTTACCATGACGATATATTAATATCACAAATAGCATAAACAGGAAATAATTTAATTTGATCTGCAGTATGTGTGATTTGGATTTTAAACGTAGCTTTAACAATTTTTCAGTCATATCGCTACGATGTCTGCAGTGTGGCAGTTTATAGTGATGTCTAGCACTGGGGTATCATGCGGCAGACATGTAGCATGATGTCCCACCCAGTCACATTATCCTGACACCAGGCCGACCAGTCCTAACACTAACCTCTTAATGCTGAACGCCAAGCGAGGCAGCTGTTGGTACCATTTTTTAAGTCTTTGATCTGCAGTACATTTACAATTACACCACATCATGACTGGATATATCTTAGGGAACAAGACTTGAATCATAATAGCAGAAAAATATGAAACTTTACCACCTGCTTTTGGGGTGAATACACATGCTATTGTGTTGACTCTTGCCTATGTAGAATCTCGTTCTCAATAGGTATCAACCATATATCGTCTTGTTTCCAGTGTGACCTGCTATAGTGCTGGGTGATAGCGTTATTATCATCGTATTCAGATTATTCTTCGTTACCCTGTTGCTTTACTTTCGAGTGCTTTCATGTATTTGGTACATGTTATTGAACGTGATACAAACTTGCATACGTGCGATAAATACCTGGCTCTTAACAGGCAGGAAAATATACCGGAAGGAGTTAAATACCTCTGTCAAACACATCGATGTATCACATACTCCGAGCATAATTAAACCTGGACAAACTTTACATATAGCGATTCCAAAGCTAAGTCCTAAGACATTGATTTTACCGGTTCATTTTTTCGCATCTTTTGATATAAAGAAAAAATGATGCTAATATTCTTGTGGTTAAATAGTTTGGACAGAATGCTTCTGAAAGACATCATACAGAAGCAATTGTAATTGCAAGCTGAAAGACTACAACATACGTGATTTGCGTTTGCCTGTTTTGCTTAGGACAAATATCAATGAACAAAGAACATCTAATAATAAATGAGAATGTTACAATCAGGTTCTGGTAATACGCAGATTACTAGTATTGTACGTATACATTGTTATGCATTGAAACAAACATCTGATATCACATGATTCTGAGTTAAGATTGCCCACTGTATCCTTCCGCTCTTCCAGATAATTTATAGATTTACAATTAAGTTGCAAACACCTTTCAAATGGAAACCAAGACTGCAAACTTGATAAATGTTGTTTCAAGTACGATACGAATAATTCGGAATGAATTCCTCAATCAGTAAATAAATGATAAACACAGTTTCATTTACCAATACATCACGAGAGAGAAAGATAGACAGAGACAGAGAGATATATATTTGACTTAAAATTCAATACAACCAATATTACGCTTGATTCTTCTAGAATAAACTTAAGTAACTTTTAGAAACTGAGACAGAGACATGTTCAACTCAGCAATAGAAACAAAGTTAGTGGCTAATTAAGACAGCCAAAATAGGTTAGCCCTATGGTTTTCAATTTGGAGAATAGTTTATGCAACGCTCTCTGCATTTCTTTAATCAACAAAAACAGCAGAGAAATTAATAACTTAAGTGTCAAAAATATTTACACTGACAATCGTTATATCTGGTGTGATTTGAGGAGTTCGCGTGATAATAAACTGCATGGTAATAGTGATAAATTAGCCAATGTTCAACAAGGTATTCACTTTGAAATCAACAGATAAAATAATGTTGATGCTCACAATATCTTTAAAACATTTTAAAAAATTATTTGAAAAGAATTGGTATGAACGATATAGTCTGTGCAGAGCACATTATATCACATTAGATGTATTAGTAAGAACGTTGAAATGTCCTAACATTTGGAGTAACTAAATGTGTAAAGACTATGCTGCACTGAATATTATAATAGAGACTTTATACAAGAGCTTTTTTGATCAAATCGTGTTATTTATATTTGATTTGATTTGTGTTTTTAATTTTTTGTGCATGATTATAGATTGTAAGGGCCTACCTGACTAGTGACATTTATTTTATTAACAACATAATACATAGTAACATTTCTATTATTGTAGGTTATTTATTAAGATAATTCTTAACTGTAACATGTTTACTTCGGTTTGAATTCATGATACAGCCTTGATCTTGACCTTAGACGGTTCCAGAAAAAAGATTTTATTTACATTTTGGAGTAATTTTCCATTTGATGACAGACTATTTACAGAAGGTGATAATCGCAACATAGGTCTAGTGGAGTAGTATATAAGTTGTTTACATCGGAATTTACTCAGTCCTATCTAAACATCCAAAACAAAATCAGTCTTATTGTTGGGTTCGGTTTTATTTGAGAGGATTTATTTATTTAAAGCATTCACTGGAATTACAAAGTGCGCATTGAATTTGGAATAAACTACTATTTTGGAATTATTGTAAATTAATTCAAAGACATGTTTAATTATATTGGGACACATCAAGACTGATGGCTTATCAATATATTCAAAATTGGAAATCATTCCGAACACCATTGGAATTCATTCGGACCTCTGTACATTTGGATTTGTGATAGAACTTTTTAGATTTTTTGGTATTTAATTCACAATACTGTAAGTTATTTTTAATTTTCACTTGAATTCATGAGAAATAAATTATATGCTGAATTTTACAAAACTTTTCTGTTACTTAAAGACCGTAAAGTCGTAACAATTGTCATATTCTGTCCAGCTTTTCTGTACAACAAGACTAACGACTAAAAGTGCCTATTCAAAGGCGAAAATGTGATTGTAACATGTCCCGATGACAAATAAGAACGGTTAGAGATAATAGCTGAAAAGTACGAATAAACCAATATTTTATGTATGATTGACGAGAAAAGAAAACAACTAATCTAGGCAAAATAATTTTGCGGTGGACATTTTTAAATAACAGCATAGATAATCGTATAAAAGCACAACTTTGTCATCAAAGGTTTCAGTTAGAATGTTAAAAATTCAGCAGTCTACTGCTGCAAGGTCAATCGGGCATTGAAACCTGTATTCGAAGAAGACCATAATATTCCAGAAGAAATGAACAACAGAAATCGTAGATACTTTAAATGATACCGAAAAGAAGGAAAATTTTAACAAGACTTGAATTTCCTTTTCAATACATTTTGATCGCGTGACAGTAACAATGAATATATGTTGTCAATCCACCTCCCCCACCCTAAAAAAGAAACCCAAGAAATAAACAAGTAAATTTAAAAAAACAAACAAAAAAAAGTGCTTGTGAGGATAAATGGAGAGTGCTACTTGATTACATTTCAATGTCATGCATCGTACGATTGTATGATTTTTACAAATTCCTCTCGTGATTATTTTCCTTATACTTAAATACTATTTGAGTTTCACATTCTTTTTGGTCACGCATTTTGTATTCCTTCGCAAGTGTATTTCCTATTTGTTTTTGGGGTTTTTGTATGAGTAAAGTGTTGCTCACAATCCACAATGTTCTTATTCAGCTGTCAATGTTGTTATACATACCAAATAGATATATTGTATTTTCATCTGTTCATGTTTTTACTGTCATTCTTGTCCTGAAATGTTACATTTGATTACAATACATATTGTTTTTCATCAGGTTAAGTGAGGTTTTCTCGATATTTTGCCTTGTTTGCTCAAACCTGTATTCAGTTCCATGTAAAATTTAAGGATTGGTTGGTGTGCAAAACAATATTTTTGGATTTAAATCTAAATGCATGTAAAGTTTTCGATTTCTGTATTGAATGACGTATTTTGCTTTCTATTTAAATGAATGTAACATTTTAGATAGCAATCATTAATCAACATTCGGTATGGGAGATGAAAACCTTTTCTTTTAAAATTATTTCTTTGGACCTAACGAGTAGTCTTTGAAATTTTCGTGCAAGTAGAATGAAATCTCCAAATCCACTTCTAAAATGCAATGTATTATGATTTGCATGGGTTATTAAGGCACAGTCACAGTCACCTGGCATGAGTTGCATGTGTTATTATGGCACACTCATAGTCTTCTGGTAAGAGTTGCATGTGTTATTATGGCACACTCATAGTCTTCTGGTAAGAGTTGCATGTGTTATTATGGCACAGTCATAGTCACCTGGTATGAGTTGCATGTGTTATTATGGCACAGTCACAGTCTTCTGGTAAGAGTTGCATTTGTTATTATGGCACAGTCACAGTCACCTGGTATGAGTTGCATGTGCTATTATGACACAGTCATAGTCACCTGGTATGAGTTGCGTGTGCTATTAAGGCACACTCATAGTCTTCTAGTAAGAGTTGCATGTGTTATTATGGCACAGTCATAAGCACCTGGTATGAGTTGCATGTGTTATTAAGGCACAATCATAATCATATGATACATATATTCTACTACTCATCTAATTTGTTCATTAATTTCTCCTCAAAATTATTTGCTAGCATTTTGTGCCTCATGGCCCATACATCTAGGTACATAATGACTGACCTTGACTTTGTCCTTTCGTCCTTTACTTCACTCTCGCTCCCAGCCAGCCAAGCTTCACCACTCCTCGAAATGAACGTCTTCAGACTTTATCTGACCACCATTATTCAAGTAGTTTTCATAACTTGCTTCTGCATGTTTATTTGGCATAAGTCTAACTCTACCTCTTATTCCGCTCTCAATCATAAGAATTGTGTAACAGTTTGTGTACAGTACGTCAGATTTCATTAAATTGGTATCATGTGCTCATCTGGTAGCACGTAAATAATGTCCATGGATAAATTTTAATCGTTTTAACGTCCTCAGAAATGTCATATAACATCAATTTATGTTTGTCTTCGTAATAGTCATGTACAGCTTTAAGTGTTTTCAGGCTTAAATATTCCATGACATCTTGTACGGCAATCGTCATTTGTCACGTTTGAGGCGTTAATTGATGAGTACAGCTTGTGGAACGGTGGCATAGCAACTTCATTAAGCTTTTCATATATATCCACGCATTCATAAAAATAAATGTCTTTCCGTGAATATTTAGACTGCATATTTGTAAAATGTTTTAATTTTTTATCCAGATGTTGTACAAAGTGACTCGTGAATCTGATCTAAATATATCTACAAATCTATTTGTCCTGATAAATTCAAATTTTTCCCTTCTTTCATGAATCAATCAGATATGAAATCAACGATGAATGAAATTTATTTCCCGTCGCTGTTCATCATGATTTGTACCTGGTCATCAGGATAATTTTGATAATGAGTTGTTGAACAGATGATTGCCATAACCTAGGCAAGTACTGAAATCACAGTCTTACGTGTTCTGAAATATTTGCAATTTTGCATTGCATTCGTTATGCCCTGGACCTTATATGCTAGCCTGTTGAATGATTACGATCTCTTGTCTAATATTTAGTTATTAATCTTTACAGGTGTTAAAGTTTTTGCTCAATTAGAACGTTCTTCATCTTACTTTGTGAATGCTATTCTTTCACCCAACAAAGCATTGTAAAATACTTTAATATTATTGTTACCTCTAACAATTGATTTTACATCAAAGTGCAAGTAGCTTCTGGCATAACTTCACATCTGCCTTCAACACAGCTATTCCGTTATTAGTTTGTTTTTGCAGGCTGAATCTTGTACAATGGAAATCACAAAAATAATGTATGGAACTTTTTGGTACTGATAGTTCCTGGACTTTATGGATCCCTTCTCATGCACCATATCTCTGCGACATAGCATGCCTTTGTCTGGTAATTTTTATTGTCTGATGAAAATATAGAACACTTTTTGCAACTGTATACATTAACATAATTCACATCTCGACTTCTCTTTCTCTCTATATTGTAGTTACTTTGACTAACTGACTTAATATATCGATATTTAAATATTTAATCTTTAATATATACCATACATTTTTTGTCCATCTCACTGTCAGTGTATAAGCTTCAGTTTCTATAGCAAATAAATATATACTCTCCATGGTCGTGTTTTGTGCTCTTTATCTTAGAAGCGCATAATAATTGTGCCACGCGTCTTTGTACCTTAGCAAGACACTGAAATTTCTATATTTGTTTGCATGTGTTTTTATTTTCATGTGACTTCATGGTGGCTTTTGTGTTGGAATGCGTCAGCCGCACAAATTATCTATATTGTCTGTTCCCATGTCTAGTCGTAAGCCTTTACCTAATCGTGCGGGCTTATTTTGATGGCGGAGTATATATTTGATCTGCTTTTCATGTTGTAGTCACCTATTGAAAGTGAGGCGTTTCTCTATTTATATAGAAAACAATTCACCTTAAGAAAAAGTAGATTCACAGATTTCCAGCTTTGAATATAATGCTTATACTTTGAACAATGAACCTTAGTTAAAAACACCGTAAAAGTAAAGTCTGTATACAGGGAGACAATAAGGCTTGTCGTGAGGGTAAAACAACATTTAAACATCACATTAACAGTATTAGGCACCAATTCGCCTAAGCAATACTACTTACGGGTCTTAAATCAGTCAGGTTTGTTTATTTCCGAAACAATACTTTTAACATTTATTTGAGTTATTTTCAAATCGGATGCAGCAAAAGTTTTCTTAGTTTTTACTATGTGCAATGTATTCTGAAATAATAGAAAGAAACGTATTACAACAGTCTCCAACTATATTAGAGCTAAATTATTTGCAGACTTTGTTCAGGAACAGTCTATTGAAAAATTAAATAAATATTCTGTACTATATCTGCAATTGAATTGGAATCTGGACAGAGGTGTAGTACAAAATCCCCTCAGCACTGCAAAAATGGATTCTGGGGTCTGCTCCCAAGGGCCGGATTAAGGTGATTGAAGGCCCTAGGCACTTTTTTAATTAAACGATTGACACTGACATGAATCTGCCTCTTTGTGTATAAATTTTTCAGTAACATAGTGCGTTGTAGGCCCTAGGCATAGTACCTACTGTAACTATCGGATAATATGGCCCTACCCCTCCAACTTAAATATTGTTTGATATGAAATGGAAGTCCCGACGGAGCCTGGCACCCCTGCCAAGCAGTTGTTGCTAGGGATGCTTGGGCGATTGCGCGCGCGCAAGTGTGTTTATTTTTGGCTGTTTAACGTAGCTTTAACAATCTTAGTCATATTGCTATGATGTCTGCCGTGTGGCAGTTTATATTGATGTCTAGCACTGAGGCATCATGCCGCAGGCTTGTAGCATCATGTCCCACCCAGTCACATTATCCTAACACTAGGCCGAGCAGTCCTAACACTAACCTCTTCATGCTGAGCTGCCAAGCGAGGCAGCTGCTAGTGTCATTTTTATAAGTCTTTCATATGACTTGGCCGGGGTTAAAACCCGCGACCTCCCGCATCCGAGGCGGACGCTATAACCACTTAGGCCATGGTTTGGGGCGATTGCTATTCCACTGAATTTGAAACAATTTTACGTCATTGCTCACTGTCCAGACCATAACATAGAGTAAAATATTTAGTGAATAACGCCTTTTTGGAACCCGATTTAATTATGTCACTGATATTATATGTAAATGAAATTGCTCAGAAAACAGTAACCAAAATTAAATGGTAATCTTATGCCCGGAAGATGTTAGCATTTGACAGCGTATATTAGTTGTACCCAGGTCTAGTTGTTTTCAGTTTCGATCTCAATGTTCTCGTCTGCGAACAGGTATTCTCTGTATGGGATTTTTAAATGCAGGACGTAGTGTTTAGTATAGTATTGTTTTCGTACCCCTCAAGATGGCAATACTCAAAAGATATAAATATTCTTGCGTCTGCATATAAATGTTTATTTCAGCATAAATGTATTCTACGACTGAGGAACGAAGAGGTAACTTTGTTTTAAAAAAAATATGAGTGGTATGCATCTTAATGTATAAGATAGCCCCAATGTATACTTCAGTCCAGGGACCCGGGGGTATTTTTATATTTTTTATGTATACTTTTATATATGCAAAATTATGAGTTTTCCAAAATGCTTTTGAATAAGTTACAACTGCAAAACAAATAAAATCTTGGTCTGTCAACATATAACCAGCTATAGTTAAGACTAAAAGTGACTTCATTTGTTGTTTAATATCGAACTGATTAGACAAATCAAAGAATATTTGTCTAGCCTGAGAGACGTTGATCATCTTTTTCTAATGACCATTTCCTTCGCTACAAGGCATACTTTCACGTGTCCTTAGCTAATTTCTATTCCATAATGTCGATAACAAGGTAACACATTTTTAAATCTTGAAAGACAGAAAATGAGGAAAATATGAATTGAGATGAATGCGAACAAGAGTAATTAAAGAAGAGATAATATGCTTAATAATAATAATAATAATAATAATAATAATAATAAAAAACTTTCTTTAACGAGGATAATACATTTGGTCATGACTGACGCATATGCCATGTGGTCCTCAATTTTTAAAATTGGTTATGTTAAAATTGTTTTGTTTTTTTTTCTTTTAAAAAAAACAACAATCCTCGCCCCCACCCCCCACTTGGGTATCGTGGCACACTCATTCATTATATATTTAACATGAATAAATAAGCACTCCAATGGAAACAGAATAAACTATGCAGCTCTTGCGATGAAAGTATAGCAGTTGAATGCATATTTAGAGCCTTTTGATAAGAGATTTCACTTTTGTGCTTAACATTTATGGATATTTGGTATCTACTGAAAGCACGATGTTAAAGAAGCAAAGAGCCATTGGATTAGAGCTTACTGAAATTTGAAGCCTTATCGAGAATAAGTGTCAAAACAAGCTTTGTGTAACATGTTTTGCCTTTGCAAAATTAAAGGAATTCTACCTCCCATGGGATTTATCTGATACAGGTTTAAACAACAGTTCTAAGGATTGTTACCATTCACTCAGTTATTGATCAGTATCTTTTACCACGTGACAACTTGCGTTGAAAGCCTTAGGCATGAAGTAAGATTCACGAGCTCTGATATTTTTACTATCTAGGATACAAGCCTTGAATAAGACGAATTTCACCAGTGGAAGGAAGGAAGCAGATGTTAACTAATAAAGACATTGATTAATGGGTTGGAGATTGGGATTTAAGCGTTCACGTTCATCACCAATTACTGCAGGAGTTTTCTGTATGTTGATTGTCAGGACGACATGAAACATATACCCTCGGACCATCATTTCTAACTGCTGTTGGTGCAATATCTGGAGTTTGTAATCATACCAGTTTCAACGGACGAAAAAGAAAACAAGAATAAGATGATGATGATAAGGATAAAAATGATGACTTCGAATTCTTCCTGCTTGTCATGTGGTGGCCAGATGAGAAATACATATTTGTCCCATGCTCGAGAATTCGTGGCAATTCCAAGACGACACAATTTTAATAGTAAATTAAGTGTTAATGTCAAGCCCAGCGTTTCCCCACTGTTCTATCTTATAT
>JAECUM010018380.1:0-17212 GCA_016617855.1 Megalonaias nervosa | reverse complement strand
AATATGCAATACCATTCCATTTGTAACTGTATGCAATCCTTAGATGTGTCACATTGTTGCTCTTATGTATTATTATTGTGTATATGTGTTGTTTACTCTATGTACATCTCTGTAAGTGTGCAGTTTTATCTCCTTGCAGAGAGTCAGAAGAATATTTCCAGTCCTAAAGTTCTCAATCGCAGTGTAGCGATGAATATTACTGAGGCAAGATTTAGCATCATTGCCACTGGTGATAATAGCCACAATGTCATAAATTATAGCTCATTGGAGGTGTGTATTCAAGACAGAGTTTAAAGACCCATGAAATGGGTTGCAATTGTAAAGAACATCTAGGTCATGTGTTCCTTTTTTCTGTTTTGCACAAAGCATTTTTGAAACTGAAGTAAGATTCTGTTTTATACAAGAATATGATGAATGTTGTGAGATTACATAGTATCAAAACAAAATGATTGCCACAGGAAACCATATCAACGATTAGAATGCTATTTATTCGTATTGCTGCTAAATTGGAAGTGTGCTGTCTTAACTAAACGTCAGTCTTGCATCTTACTACCATGGTCTGACAGATAAATGGAAATTTTCCTAACGGACAAAACTTAGTGAACAATTTACATTTTCAGGAAATTGTTGTTGCTCAAACGAATTAAAGATATAGCACCGGAAATAAGAATAGAAATATTAGACAAAGAGGAAAAAGTCTTGATTTACATGATAATGGATAAAACTTTTTTCGTATGGATTGCTTTTAGTTTGTTAATATGTTTCTCAGAGTCTTTCAGTAATGCTTGACAGATTGCTTATGCTATTTGGGTGAAGAAGAATGAAAGATTTTCCTAAACTTTCTTTGGCATTACAAGAAAACGATAAAATGTGTTTCATATGTACATGCATAGGAATATCCAAAGATAAAATAATTACATTTATTTGTCATACACAGTGATGGGTAATAGGATTTTAATCATTATGAAAAGTGGTCTGTGGTTGACAAGTTTTGGAGATATCATTGGTCAGTGCGATTGCATATATTGGTGTTCTTGCATTGAATACGTTTTAATAAAATTAATAATGAAAAGGTGTTATGCTTTATTTTCAAGCACTCCTTTTTTTTACTGAGATTAATGTTATTTAATAATTTCATGCAATTGTTTTTATATTACATGAAAATAAATTGAAATCTCTGTTCATAAGCTTAAAAGGGAAATATTTTATCTGACCCTTTTAGGACTCATAAGGAACAAAAATAAGAGAAACATACAAATCAATGAAGGGAGGGAATATTGCAACCGCAAGGTTAGGGATTTGCTGTAAAAACAGAACTTTGATATTTTTACCCTCAAAAGCTAGTACCTGTTGCAGACATGTTTAAGAAGATTCTAAAAACTGAATGTGATAATGCTTTGACAAAATGTGATTATGGGTAGCTATATTGCGTAAGCTTATCATGGGATATGATTAACAATTATACTAGATCGATAGTCAAATAACCAGTCATAGCAACCAAAGAACAAGTGAACTACAAAGTCTGGATTAATTTTTTTGATTTCATAACAACTAATACCATTAGAAAACCAAAATTTATGATAGACTGCTAGAATTTCAAAATAGGAATCAAGTTTTGTAAACAATGCACCTTTCTGATTCTACATAGTAGATTTAAAAATTAGACAAGTGATAATAAAAGACCCAGTTTTCAACACAACAGAAGGGTTAAAGGGAGAGAGTATTGAGGATTATTTTAGAAAGAAGAGTGTCAATGTCTGATAAGACGACTTGCATAATGTTGAAAATATTTTGAGGGCAAGGAGACTGGTCTGTTGAAATTATGTGATGGCAAAATGAAAAGGATATGATAATTTGTTTGAGAGCCAGCTGAAACTATTGTATTATATATATATATATATATATATATATATATATATATATATATATATATATATATATATATAATTTGCATTGTTTGTTTGTTTTTTAACTTCAAATTCATCATATGCTGTGTTTAATTGTATTTTGTACTTGACCTTGCCCAAAATCAAGTTCATTGTTCACTTTTTTAGAGCCAGTCTTTCGCAGAGTGTGAGTTAAATATTAGGATCATTTATCTTAGTCTGAATGAAGGACATTATGTTTACCATGTTCTCTATCATAATTTTAGTAAGACACCTTGTCTAATTATAGCTTAGATTGTTCTAGAAATGAGTGTTTGGCCCTCATACATGTTCTTCTTTTGTGTCTTAGTTTTTGTAGAATCTTTTGTACTTGAAACATTGTTTATTCTAGCTATAACTATTGAGACCGAATCATTGTTATGTTCAGATTTTGATTTCGGTGGAACCATTTATTCAAATTATTATTCTCTGGAATTACAAAGTGCTATATAATATTCTTGGAAACAGATTGACTTGGAATTATAGTGAATTAAAACAGGGATATCTTGGATTATATTACTCGGATTCATCAGCAGACATAGCACATCATCACACTTCAGGCCTCTATAGGCACATCAACACCTTCAGCATTTGATCTTATTTGAAATTCCATTGGAATTTAATTAGAACTTCATTCATTAGATCTTGTAATAGAACGTTTAGGAATATTTGGGATTTCAGTCACAATACTGTAAGTTCTTTTAAAATTTTAACTTTTTATTTCAGGGACATAAATTATTTGTTGAATTTTACCACACGTGTTGGTTTTTGCTCTTATATTTTACCTTGTTGAAGACCCTAGAGTCATATCAATATCTATAAAATAATGGCATAAAATATTTCACTACAAAATTCAAAGATCCACCTCAAAATGAAATCACACCAATCTTATTCAAGGACAGATATAGAGATAATTTGAAGGATGAAGTTATTTCAGTGGATGCTTATCAGGACTGTATCATTTTGCATGACAAAAATATGTTTATCTTTAATAGCTGAAGGATGTGATATTTGTGTTGAAGCTAATAATAGGTTTTTGAAGGATGTAGATTTTCCATCATATTCCATGAAAAACCATGGAAAAGCATGGAAAACTCTAGCATGGAAATAGCTGAAGTATTTGGACTAATATTCCAGGCTCATTCCAGGGTAGGTTTGAAAAGCATGGGAAAAAAAGACATAGAAAAGCATGGAAAACGCTGGACAGTGTAACATGGAAAACTCTTTAGTATTTGGACTAATATTCCGGCTCTGTCCAGGGAAGGCTGGAAAAGCATGGAAAAAAAAAAGGAAAAAAAAAAGAAATGGAAAATGCTGGACAATTCTAGCATCGAAAACCAGGGAGTATTTGGACTAATATTCCGTTCTGTCTCCAGGCTAGGCTGGAAAACCATGGAGAAAAAAGACATGGAAAAGCATAGAAAACCCTGGACAATTCTAGCATGGAAAACCCTGGAATAGTGCATGACAAATCCTGAAATACTGGCCCCTACAAAACTGTAATATTTGGCTGGAAGACCATGAAAATTTTTAAGGAAAACGAGAGTCCCTATCAGATAATTTTATTTTGCTGAGACCCTGATAGAATCCCCGTCCCATCTGTTAATATTGTACACTATTAGGTGAAAATCTAGAATATTAGCCATTTGAATTACATTCAGTGCTAAAAAAAATCTGATAGCCCAATACCCGGAGTCCCCTTCACATGAGAAATCAACCATACTAATGAAATGTTGAAATTTAGTTCAAGATGTTGGAAGAATGGTAATAATAATAATAATAATAATAATAATAATAATAATAATAATAATAAAGACTTTATTTAGAGAAGATAACTGAATTAGTTACAGAACTAATCTACCTTGAGGCCTTCTATCTGTTATGTACCATATATACAGTATATACAACATGATGTGAAGAATCTGGCTTGACACTAAATAATTATGTAATTTTAAAAGTCAAAGTATCAACCCTGGAACACATGCACAGGCATCTGTGAATACATAACATACATATATACAAAATATAAAATATACAATATCATCCTGCATTGAAAAATTCAACTGTGAAAATGATGAAAAATTATAGAAAAGCAGGTGGTATTTATTGTACTAGAACTGTTCAATTTTCTCATGATTTCATCCATTTGAGACACTGATTATGAAAAGAAGAAATGCTTGGAGCCTGCCTTATATCACTGGGAATGTTGGTCCATACCAGTGGACCAGTTTATTGAAAACTTTTTAAACAATTCCTTCTTTGGCCTTGGTATAATGTAATATTTACTTCTTATGGACCTTAAATTTGGAGTACCATCAGCATCTCTTTGGTGAAATATATTGCTTAGATAGACAGGAATGGCTTTTCTGGATACTTTATACATCAGTTTGGCCTTTATAAGAAATATTCTTTCATGTATTGTTAAAACCTTTATATTATTCATTGCATCCTGGAAATTGTCTATACATTGATCTAGAATTAAGTGGCAAGCCCTCTTTTGGAGTCTTAAAAGTGTTGTTATGTTTGAATTATATGTATTACCCCATATTACATTACAATAGTGCAGATATGGCTGAATATAACTTTTATAAAAGATTACCCTATACTGAAGAGGAATGTATGTTTTGATTTTCCTCAGTAGCCAAATATAAGAACTAGCCTTTTTAGAAATGTGTTTAATGTGAATAGACCAAGTAAGATTGTTATCTACGAATACACCAAGAATTTTATCCTGAGAGGTCATATTAAGGCTCACATTGTCAAATAGAACCTGGAGTTTGTCGCTCTCTAGCCATGCTTGTTTTTGTTGTGTTGTAACTAGTAGGGCTTTCGTTTTTTCTGTATTTATGTAGTTATTTACATCATCTTTTGTTCCTGCTTTATGCAGTGGTGTAACCTTGGCAGTTTTCCATGTTTGTGGAAATTTATTAGACCTAATACTTTCATTGCAAATGATAGCTATACTCTCTACAATTTCAGATGCAGCTACCTTTAGTAGCCTTGGTCCAATCATATCAAGTCCTGTAGCTTTACAATCATCCATTTTTTAATATATTTCAACACAAATTCTGGACTCATTTCAGGAATTTCAAACTTTATATTGTGTGGTAGTTTTTTTTAGCACAAAAATGTTTGAGTTTCAGATGATCAGATGAAGTTCTGGGTTCTTTAAGTTTTTCAGCAATTTGAACGAAAAAGTCGTTAAAAATATTAGAGATGTCAGTTGGATTATCGGTATAAATGCACTCATGATTGAGGGATTAAATTTCAGTTTTACTCTTACATTTACCTGCACCAAACTCTGTAAACACTTTCCAAATAGCTTTTGGGTTATTTTACTTTTCATCCAGTACTTTTTTGTAGTGCGCTTGTTTGGCTTGACGTATCATTTTATTAACTTTATTCCTCCAAAGTCTATATTCAGTTTGATTTCCTACTGATTTTAGTTGGTCTCTTTGCTTTATTGCTTCTAAAATTTCTGGGGAGATCCAGCCTGGCAGGTGGTCTTTCTTTATCCTGTGTGTTTTTAATGGGGCATGTTTGTTTACTATTCTGATGAACAAATCTGCCCAAGTATCTAAAATATCATCAATATCTTCAAAGATTTGGACTGTATTCCATGGAATCTGTTTCAGATCTTCCAGGAATTTAACAGTATCAAAGTTTTGAAAAGATCTATAAGTAATGAATTTATGGATATTATTTTTTTCTGATTTTTCCATTGACTCTATGTGTTAGAAAAATTACAAAGTTGTCATTATACCAATCTTTGGAACCATTACTTCCAAAACATTTTCTTTTGTATTGGTATAAATGTGATCTATAAGTGTTTTAGAGGTAGATGTTACTCTGGTGGGTTCATTTACTAGTTGCTCCATACCTAATGAAGCAATAAAATTCATCCAATTCACTTTTATTTGATCATTGAAAAGGTCTCTATTTATATCCCCTTGAATGTAAACTTCTTTCTCTTCATTTGAAATTTTATATACTTGAAGTTCAAAATATTCACACCAATCAGTATGTCATGATGGGGGTCTGTACACAAAACCTACTAAGTAGGGCTTAGCTTTTTCTGGAGTGATCTGTAGCCAAATGGATTCAATTTCCTGTATTTCAAGGTCTTCTCATCTTTTAGAAATAGTACCAGTTCTAACATACGCAAGGAGCCCACCACCACCTGCTTTCCTATCCCTTCGATAAGGTTTGTCATAGCCATTGATATACAAGAAATGTTCACCCTGATTTTCTGTTAACGTTGTTTCCTAGAGTCCAAATAAATGGATATTATTATTTGGAGAGGTTAGCATTAACTTCATGATCGATCTTTCCACGGAAACCCTGAATATTCAAATGACCTGTGTGTAAACCCTTACTAGAAACTTCTAAATTCATGAGATTAACATCAATGCTATTAGAGGCACTCAAGGAGACATTAAAAATATTAAAACTATGTTCATAATGATTGTCGTTACAACTGTCACTATTGTATAAAACATTAGTTTTTCTACAAATGCATTTTCCACTTTTATAATCATTGTATAAATGTGAACTATCAGTCATATTTGAATATGTGCAAGTAGCTGGTAAGTTTCCACATTCAGAACATCCATCAGCAAGGGGATCAAATCTGTTTTGACAGGGGATGCATGATGTATATGACAGTCCTTGATAGACAGATTGGTCCTCCTGCTGAATAGAGTCTTCTTGTGGAGATGAGATGGCCTCATTGCCCTTTTCCTATTTCATAAATCTAGTGTGAGTTTTGGCTTTGTGTTCAAAGATACCATACTGATGGTATTGTATTGGCTGTCTGTGCCTGTATTCCTGTGCTGTATGTTTGGTCTCACCACAGTAATCACATCTGAAAGTGTACTGACTGTATTGATATGGCTGACCATATTGTCTGATGCTGTTTTGACCTACATTGGGTTGATGGGGACGGATGAAGTTTGTAATGTGGCTGTAAGACCAGACTATACGAATAACTGCATTTATATTTTTTGCCAGCTTTTCCACCCCTTTGGTAGACAGATGGGTATTATCTCTTTTCGAAATAAATGTCGCATCACTTTTCCCTCTTCGTCCAGGAAACTCTAGTAATTGTAAACAATATCACACTTCCACTCACTTGCAAGTCTTTGAATGACTTCATTGATATCTAACACATCACAATCTCCCCTGGGGGCTATTTCACACAATGCAACATGACAGCCTTGATTTTGCTTATGGATGTGTGTAAGTTATTAATATTATCCACATGTATGCCCCTTACACAATACTTCTATGGAACGCAGTAAGCATTGAGTACCAATCGAAGAATAATTATTGTGATCTGTGAATTGGGAGCAGATTGTTACTATAACCAGGGGTCAAGCTAGACTTGAATTTTAGGGAGAAGTGACTTCTCCTTTTGGACAGAACAGGGAGAAGTGAGAGCTGAACAGGGAAAAGTGCTCACATTGCTTTAACATACATGTGATTCTAAAATACTGTTTTAGATATTTATGTAACAGAAACCAGCCAGAACCAGTCTAGTGGAGATGGCAGTGATCCATAATTGTGAGCACTTTAGACCATTCGGCGACTCGTAATGAGAAAAGAAGACTGTTTTAGCTCTCCTGGATGAAATACCTAGTACGCTTATGGTGTGACCTAATATATATCATGTATCATACGTCATTGCATCATCCGTCGTCTATAATGCATTTTCTAACAAGTTATATTTTAAACTTATCACAAACTATAAGTCAGATGTGACCAAATTTGACAGAAAGTATCCTGAAGAAAGGAGCTTTTAATTTGATACAAGTCATTGCTCAGAGAAAAAATTTTTAGACACTGGCCAAGGGCTCATTACTTAAAAAAATATAACAAGTCCTGACTGAAATTCCACAAGCTTGGACTCCAGTTTCCATATACCCAAAATTTCCACTTTTTAATATTATATATCACCATATAAATTAAATAGGGTTCAGTAGGGGGTTTGAAGGTAATGCAGGTGTATCTAGTTTTCATCAATACAATCACTAGAGATTAGTCCTGGTGTTTAAACTTGTCTGCTGGATTCTCTGAGTGAATCTTGGTCAGAACCAAGCATCTCTCTGATTTACCCCTACTGGGGTTTTCCACGTCGTAATCGTACCAATGCAAATTAGCACAGTGGGCTCATCCACTGCAGTCTTCAAGCACATCTCACCAACTGTTGTCAGCCAGTTAGGTAATATGAGAAATGGCGGTTTATACTTGATCTCATTGCTTTTTAATTGCCGCTGTTTAAACTGCCCCAATGATAGGTTTTCATCACCTCCAGTCATTACTGTTTACCGTTTATACATGCTACATGTAACGGGCATACACTAAAAGCGGTGTTTTTTTATTTTTGCTTCTATTTTCAAAGATTACAGAAAATTGTGATTTCTCGAAACGACTGTGTCGGGGGTTGGGTTGGGAGTAAACAATCGTGTTTTTGCACGTCATGCCGTGTTACAATTTGATTAGAATCAGATCTCCACTTCACATAGGAGTTTACTCAGATTGCACTGTATTATGTCAACATATAGAAATACATTTATGCATTTCAGCAGTGCAATCACAGTTTTCTCCCAATGGGCACATCTCTTCGAATATAGGACAGGCCCGATCTGAAATAAATGGGCCCCGGGTGTCAGGTTATCTGACTTTTTAAGCACTGCCAGTGAATTTGATTAACAATCAGATATGGTTGTCATCATCAAAAGAACATAATGAAAAGTTTTTCACAAATTCCTTTGAGAAACACCATAACAAAATCTGACCAACTTTGGAGCAGCCATTGGTTTTTTAATGTACAAATGAAACAGAAATGTGACCATCATTACCAAACACGGAACATGTTTTCAATTTCTTCTTTCACATGGCCCATCAATACCATTTGACCAAATATGTCATAAAACATTTAAACATAAAGGGAGTTCAAGTTTTGTTTTCAAAATGGTGTTGATACAGTCAAATTTAGCTGCTGCTACAAGAAAAGGATAAAAATATCTTTAAAATTTCTCAAAAACTGCTTTACAGAATTTGACCAATGTTGACAAAAAGGGTTCTGGTTTGGAGGTTTTCGGATTTGTATAAATGAAGCCAATCTGCTCTTGGATATGACCATTATTTCTAGAAAAATGAAAAATATTTCAGATTTTTTTTTATTCAAAAGGAACCAAAAAAGCAAGCTCTGAACAAAATTTGACTAACTCTGACAAGAAGTATTTGGCATAAACATCTTTCAATCCTGGACAAAGAATGCTAATATGTCATCAGATATGAAGAAACAAAAACTAGAGAAACCTTGAAACAATCGTTTTTATATTGTAATCCACCAAAAATAATGGATGAACTTTCTGGTGACTGGCTGGCTGAATCGGATTTATTATCAAAAAGCTTGTTTACCTTTTGCTATTAGGCTGATTTAACTAAGTGAGCGATCATGCCAGGAAATGGTATAACAGAATGAAGACTTTAAACATTTTAAAAGAAAGGAAATTCAGAGGGAAATTGATAGGTATTGAGAGTGTTACAAACAACATTTGGACATGATATAAATCAAGATACATAATGAAAGTTTGGTAGAAAAGAGTACTAATAATATGTATTGATATATACCAGTCTGTGAGTGAGGACCATGCGTAGAATTACCTAATATTGGTAAAAAAAAAACGAACGCCAGTATTAATGTTTGAAACAAGGATAATTATGTTTCCTCCATGCAAACCCACCAAGAAAGTATTAAATCGGACCCTCTAAATGTACCCCTGACATGTATAAACACTGATTTCATAGAAAAGGGTTCCATTACGAATATTGACCTCTCTGGTGGCCTAGCGGTTAGAGCGTCCGCCTTGGATGCAGAGGTCGTGGGTTCGATCTCCGGCCGAGTCATACCAAAGACTTACAAAAATGGTACTAACAGCTGCCTCGCTTGGCACTCAGCATTAAGAGGTTAGTGTTAGGACTGGTCGGCCTTGTGTCATGATAATGTGACTGGGTGGGACATCATGCTACATGTCTGCGGCATGAAGCTCCAGTGCTAGACATCACTATAAACTGCCACACTGTAGACATCGTAGCGATATGACTGAAATTTTTTTAAAGCTACGTTAAAAATCCAAAACAGATGCACACACACACACCCATTGCGAATATCAGCACTAAAGTTCTGTGTGTTCATTATTGTGATGTTTTTAGTTAAGTATTATGAAACAAACAGTTGCACACAAGAGTAATATGTGATGTAAAACAAAAACGGAAAAATCTATACCATTATGGCTTTGTGTATACACCATAGACAAACACTGGGCTTGTGGTATGAAGTGGGCAAAATTGCATTGAAATGTGGAAATGAAATAGTCAGTTTACAAAGAGTTAAGACCTTAAAACACTGCTAAAATTCTATTCAAGAATGTAGATTAAATGCACTTTAATTTCATCAATATATGTCAAATATATTTGTCAAAATAAATCAAAGCCAATAACGTAGATCACAATCAATAAACTTCATGCAAGTCTTGTGCATAACAAGGTGTAATTTAAATAACAAACACACAAAATATATTAAACCAGATGCAATGATGATCTGTATTAAAATTAATCACAATTACATTACTGAGTTACATGTATTTTTATTGTTCATAAAGTAAATACTATATTGCTTGTGTAAACTGTTTTCTTAAACTATACCACTGTAATGAAAAATATGTTGGGTAAACCTTATACTGTAGTTATGACCTTTTCGGTTGCTTGATGGAAACATTTCTGTATCAGTTTATCTTTCACAATATCAAGCCTTCTTATAAAATAATTAGTGATAATTAATTAAGTCTAAACAAAATTGCACTGATCATGATTTAACCATAAATCTCATGGAAATGACATATGGACATAATGGAATAATCTGACAGTAGTAAAAGTTATGGAAATAAGATTGTTGTGGTAAAATTGTGTCCATGATTTATTTGGATCCAGGTTTCATATTTGATTCAATGGAGGTTGCCAGGGAACCAGACAACGTTTACAGGCGCACCTCAGATACTTTAAACTGCACATATTTTCATTATGGAAGATGTCTGCATTATGAAGCTGTTGCTTATAGAATTTTCTAAAAATTGTGTTGAACAAATGATATATGTTCATGATAAAAGAGACAATAAGCCTTGTTCAAAATTAAATTGCGCAGAAGATTGAAAAGGAATATTTTTGATTCTTTGGAGAAAGAAACCAGGAAGGCAAAATTATGTTTATTGGACAATTTGTGTTGATTTGAGTATGTCTCAGGATGGGAGAGACAATTGCCATCACTAAGTGAAATTGGGGAAAAAACCCGAAGAATTATGTCAAAGCGAGAGATAGCAAGACTCCATTAAGCTCTATTGAGTTTGGAACTGCAGTTGGTGAAACTGTACCGGAGGTAATTAAGGTCTAATTAACTGTACTCGAGGTAATTAAGGTCTAAATGTAGTTGACAAACTTTTAGATGCATATAATCTTTACTGTTTCTCTATCAATCTCCTTTGAAATGTCTGAATTTTTTAAATGCATATTTTCTAGTTTGGCAATAGCAATAGATGATATTTTGTTACGCCTTACTGTAAAGGTCTTGTTAGTTAGCAGGTCTGGCTTTTGAGCAGGGCTTTCATCTCATGATCATGTGGCAAGACATGAACTGTGGATGTTTAAATAAGAGTCTGTCATGAAATTGATGGAGAAAGGTACAGAAAAACGTGAGGATTCTGATCATAAACATTCTGTGGAGAAGTTTATTTAATAAAAACATGTCTGTAGTATGGTGTGCTGTGTTGCTTAAAGAGTACATGAAATAAGTGAATGGAATATGGTCATTTGTTTCTTCTCCTGGAGTCTTGACAGATTTATTGATTTGAAATAGAGTTAGGGGAATTAAATAAATTTACATAGAAAAAATATCTTTCTTTATTCCTTGCTTCCTAATAGCTGTACACAAAATTAAAGAATGGCATGGCAATGCTATTGAGAATAATTGTAGTTTTAATGTCAGAAACAATCAAAATTATCAGTTCTCGAATGTCTTAGTTTTTCGTTCTTTTTCTGTAATACTAAATATTTCATATATATGTACAAGACAGTTCACGAAAATTTTCATAACCCCATGTTTTGTGGTGGGGGACTTGTCCCCTCAACTTTTGTTAGATGGTAAAGGTATTAGTACCTACAAGTCACCACCAAGCCTCTGCAGGCATGCAACTGGCAACTCCACAGTGGAGGGTCATGTTGACGTTACCGATTGACATTTGAACAGCCAATGAATGAAGACCACCCATAGAAATACAGAGATGTCAAGAGTGATTTACAATTAGATACCATTTGAGGAATCAATCACTTTTAATTTGATCATATATTCAGACAATAAAAAAAAAAAATTTAAAAAGTTTTTTTATATTAATTACATGTATATTTATAAACAGGTATATTCATTACATGTATATTTATAAATGGGTATAAAAGTTTGATCTACTTCTTTTGCAGTAAATTTATGTTCTTAGTTTATTGAAAGAAATCTGAACAAACTTGTGCAGACTAGACGAGAGACACACCTTGTTGAGCTTTCTTGAACAGCATAAATTTATCCCAGATTACACAAGAAAAGTAATCTTCTGAGATATTGACAATTAAATTCCAAATTGAAAACCGCTTCTGTTTAAAAGAACAACAAAACAAATAGAAAAAACTGATTTACACTGAAATTCAAAACTATTGCTTAGTCCTTAAAGCATTTGTGGCACAGGCACAAGGATGAATTGTACACAACTTTGAACTTTATCAATTCTGACTGCATGTGTACTTTAAGGGACTGGCTATTTAATGTATGGGGCTAGAATGGTCTTTCTGACCATAATAGTTTTTTCCTCTCTTCACAACATAAAATTGTTTCAAGAAAAATAAGGAGTGGAATAATGTTTGTTTTTTTTGTACTACAAATCAAATGAAGACAATTATTTTGAAGAAAATTGAGAAAATTAAGCTGTCGTTCCCTAATGTATACTTGACTTGAGCAGATATTTACAGAAATCAAGGCGGCAAGTGACCATTGCCAACACTGTAATGAAATATCAACAGTGATTAGTGTCAAAAGATGATGTCAATTTCAGCTTGGGAAAGGCGTGTTTTTATCATATGGTGTGTAACATTCCCACTTATGGCCCTGCTACTCGTAATGGAAGCGTGGTAATTACTAATAATTAATATGAAGTCAACTGTTCATAATTGCCAGGAGCTCAACATATTTCTCAGTGAATAATAATATGGAAAATGGTCAAATCACACGTTCAGAGCTTTCAGTTTGCTACAAATTAAGGGCATTGTGCATGTATGTATTGCCTCCACATGTATTTGCTCATTTTTGAAAGTGGAAGTTACAGTACAGCTCATGTGTATTTTCGAAACCCAATGCATCGCAATGGGGGACTTAATCCCCTCCACTTTCGCTTCGCTACGGAGCAATAAAATTCTAGCAAATCACCACCACGCCTTGGCTAGCACCCTGGAGGCATCTCCACCGTGGAGTGGCTGATCGGCATTGTTGACTGACAGTTGAACAGCCAATCAGTGAAGACTACTCACGAAAAAACTGACGCGTCATGAGTGATTAACAATCAAATACCATTTCACCAATCAGTGATTTTTATTTCGATCATATATACCGACAATAGAAATTAATCTTGTATTTTTGTACATTTAGAAAACTTGCTCGCTGACTTGATGAGAGTCTCACCTTGTTGACCTTCTCTTGAACTGTAAATTAATCCAACTGTTTAAATATGAAAAATAATCCTCTGCCAGGTATGGATAATTAAATTTCAGATAGCAGCAGCTTCTGTTGAAAAACACAAACAGCAAAAAATAAAACACTGAATTTACACTAAAATGCAAACCACATGTTCAGTTCTTAAGCAGTAATGGCCCTGTTAACAGACTGAATATTCATGACCACAACTACAGACTAGTTCAGTTCTGAATGAACATGTACTGTATGGGACTGGCCATTTCATTTTATGGGGCTAAATTATTATTTCCGACTGTGGTACTGTACTATTTTTCATTTATCACAAATTGAGTTTGTTTCAAGTGAAGCAAGGAACGGCATTAAGTGTTAGCTTTTTTTATACCACAAATCAGAGCAAGCATTTACAACTTCCCCCCTTAGAAACTTAAACGGTCACTCCCTAATAAAGACTTGGCTTCAGCGGATGTTCATCAAAAATCAAGGCATTGACCATTATAAACACTGTTATAAAGTATTATCACCAGAAAATGTCAATTTCAGACTGGAGAAGGTGTTTTTATCCTATCACATGAATGACTTGGCACATTGCACGTATACATGTAGCTCAAATTATAGTTCAGTCAATAGCAACGGAAGTTTTACTGATTGAAACTTGAATACTCAATTGATGACCATCTACGGAAAGACTGAAACATCATGCGTGATTTATGATCAGATATCATTCAAGTATCAAGTGATCTGATTTTCTGTAAAAAAAAAAAAAATAAAAGAAAAATGTCTTGTCAATTCTGTACATTTAGAGATTGTTGATTGACTTATTTTGCAGTATGTTTACACTTTTACTTTATTCAAAGAAATCGGAACCAATATACACACCGACTTGATGAGATGCACTCTTTATTGATCTTCTCTTGAACAATGTAAATTTATCCTACTGTTTATGAAAAATAATCCTCTAAGGTTTACACAATTAAATTTCAACTGACAGCCACTTTTTTTTAAAGAAAACACAAAACAACAAAGCCCCCTGCGGGTCCGGGGTTGTAGAATTGGCCCGCCGTGCCTCGCTACGTGTCGTAAGAGGCGACTAAGTAGAGGCAACCTGTTTGCCGTGGGTTGCGACCCGTGTCGGAGGAGGAAAGGATCCTGGTAGTTCAGCAGAGGCTTTCCGATGCAATACACTACTTTGGCCTCTACTTCTTCTAGACGGGTGGTCGGGATGGGCCCGGTCTCGACAAATCGGCTGGTCACGCCGAGCCCTAGGAGGTCTTTATTTACTCGCTCACTTTCTTTATCTTTCTCGTTGTATCTCTCTTGATACCACCGTTGCCCCTACATTCTATCCCTTTAACTTTCCCTTTTCCAAGTCTTAGAAGACTTCCTAGAAGGCGGTGGCTCAACGGGTCAATTGGGAGGTAATTTTACCGACTGAGTATGTCTTATGGGATGAATCAGGAGGTGAATTTACCTACTGAGTATAACATCTGTGTATCCCTGACACTTGAAAAGTGTCCCCTTGTTGGGCTCCTTGGTGGGCGGGGAGCACGGGTGCTGAATTTTAAATCCACCAACATGGATATATCCAAAAAAAATCAACTCAAGCGTACCAAAACTTTATCTGACTCAGATGACGAACCATGTGGTGTGGATTCATTTCCACGCTTCATGGTTATACAGTCTAAAGATGCCACAAAACCGCTTAATGTACTCTCTCCGTTTGTGATCGAGAAAACAATTATGGGACTGATTGGAACACCAAAAGGTGTTAAAAAGTTAAAATCGGGCTGCCTACTTGTCGAGTGTGAGCGACGAGGTCAAGCAGAAAACCTCAAGAAAATGACAACATTTTTCGATATTCCAGTGACCTCGTTCGCCCACACAACACTCAATTCGTCCAAAGGCGTGATTCGCTGTCGTGACTTGGCTGGAGTCAGCGACACGGATATCATTGAAGGGATGAAAAACGAAGGTGTCACTGCAGTCCGTAGAATACGTATTAAACGTAACAACAACCTGCAGGACACCAACACCATTATACTCACCTTCAACAAGCCAACAGTACCCAGAGTGGTCAAAGTTGGCTTTCTGCAAGTGAAGGTTGATGTGTACATACCAAATCCACTTCGATGTTATAAGTGTCAGAAATATGGTCATCATGAAGACCGCTGCTCAAAAAGCCAAATATGTGGCCGATGCGGAGATCACTCTCACCAGGAATCTGAGTGTAGAGCCACTCCGCATTGTGTCAACTGTGGAAAACAGCACCACGCCAATTCCAAGGATTGTGATACCTGGAAACAGGAGAAGGAAATACAGAGGGTTAAATACACATCCAACATTCCCTATCCAGAGGCCAGAAAGCTTGTACAGGCAAAAATATCTCTTCCTGGCCCATCCTTCTCCACTGTAGTGAAGAACAATCCCAAGGCAACGAAGGACGCTCAAACGCAGACAGATGCACCCGAGTCAACATCAAGCACTAACACCCCCCATTACCAAGCACAAAGAACCACGGCATCTACCCAAACAACATTCAATAATACTCAACAACAGAAATCACCAAAGAACAAAAACAGATCACAAGGAAATAGGCAGCAAAAGGGGTCAGAAGACCCCATCAAACTCTATAACAGGTTTGGGGACATTGAGAGCATGGATGCAGAAGATACTGCTCCATGTTCTCAAAGTAGCTCCAGACCTAACAAAAAAATCATCCGCGTACTTCCTCCGTAGAAATAACCATATAGATTCTCTCCGCAAAAAAGTCTAACCTAGCTCCAAAATCTCCAATCTAAACTTATAATGAAGAACACGATCATACAATGGAATTGTCGAGGACTTAAAGCCAATTACAATGATATTCTCCTGCTTTTAAACGAATATGATCCTGCAATACTATGCCTTCAGGAAACCTTTTTAAAAGATAGGGACAACATCACACTTAAAAACTACTCCCTGTTTAACACCTACTTACAGAACGTTGACAGGGCCTCGGGAGGGGTTTCTATTGCTGTGAACAATAGAGCCCCACATAGCGTCATCCCTTTAAACACAAATTTGCAAGCCATTGCTGTAGGTGTCACTCTACATCGAGTGATTACATTTTGTTCTATTTATATACCACCAAACACCAACTTATTACCAAACGAATTAGACACGCTTGTTCAACAACTTCCTGCACCATTTGTTTTACTCAGTGATTTTAATGCCCATAATATTTTATGGGGATCAAATTACATAAGCGACAGGGGCGAAAGGGTCGAAGATTTTATTACTAGACACGACTTGTGTCTATTTAATACCAAATCTCCGACGTACTTGCACCCAGGAACTGGTACATACACATGTATCGACTTAACAATTTGTTCTCCTTCACTACTTTTGGATTATAATTGGAAGGTCGCTGATGACCTTCACAGCAGTGATCACTTTCCAGTCTCTCTTAAGAACACCAATGTTACAATTGATGACACGATTCCACAGTGGAATTTAAAGA